>JAHLKH010000072.1:0-119453 GCA_025526915.1 Entophlyctis helioformis | reverse complement strand
GTTACGGGCTCAGCCGCCTAGCTCGGTGGATCGCCTCCAGGGGGATGCGCCTCTCGATGTCTCAGGATTGGACATGAGACTCGGCCATTCGGCCGAGGGGCGCAACCCACAGTTGGGGCGCGCCTAGACGCCACAAGTTGTTTCGGGCTGTTGCCTCATGTCGAGTGTGTTAGGCCGCGTACTTAAAGCGTGCCTTGCCCTGCGTGCAGTCGGCTCTAAGCGTATCTGACCGACTGAACAGACTTGGCCCGCTACACACATGTTAGACCCTCACGTCCGCACCGCCACACGCGTCTTGGTGCACAGGCTGCTTGGCTTGTGAGTCATACCCGGCACAGCCACCTTCTAGAATTCCATCGAACTCTGGCCTGCCCGCGAGCTGAGGAACACCACAGAACCTTGAACCGCAGCGCCACTCCCTCTCCGGCTATAAATAGCCCTGCTCTCTTCTGCTGAATGAACTCCAGATCTGATCCCACCAGCTAGTCGCCTACGCCCCTTGCCCGGCCTGCCTCTCCCCTGCGGTCGATCTCGCGTCCAACATTTGGTAGCACTGAATCGCAACCTCGGCGCCCTTCCGCCATGGACCCCAACGCTATACTTCAAGAGCTTGTGTCACGGCTTGAGCAAGTGGAGCGACGCCAATCGATGGCGGCCCCGCCGACCCCGCCCAATCTCGGCAAGACAATCAGGAAGCCAGACACTTTTGATGGTTCGGCATCGCCATTAGACACGATCGTCTTCTTAAGCAATCTCCAGGCATATCTTGAGGTCCAGCCCGCTTCCCTGACTGCAATGCACCGTGCCCTCGTCATCAAGTCCTTCCTCAAGGGCCCGGCGCATGTGTTCTTCGACCAATGGCTCAGCCAACACGGCCCCGCCCACAACGCCATCATGCTTGCCGCCATCCGCTCGCAGTTCCTGAATGTGCACTCGGTGGTGCACGCCCAGCAGGCCCTTGCCTCTGCCAAGCAAGGCAACCGTTCTGTCACCGAGTATATCGCCGAGTTTGACAAGTGGCTTGCGATCATCCCCGCGATGGACATGACGGATTCCATGGCGTGCGCCATCTTTGTTCACGGCCTCAAGGACTCGTTGCGCGAGCAGGTTCTGATCAGCAAGGTTCGCGATCCCAGCATGACGCTTGCCACAGCCAAAGTCCTTGCCCAGTCGCTCGAGGGCATCAAGTCCCGCAACGCGTCCAGCCCGTTTTTCGCGCCTGTGTCGACCAGCGCCCCACATCTTGTGCCCATGGATGTGGACCTCAATCTGTCTCGCCCGAACCCGCGTTTCCATCAGCGGCCCCGCCTGACTGAGGAGCAGCTGCGTCTTGTCCGCGAGGGACGCTGCTTCCTCTGCAAGCAGGATCAGCAGCACCGACCTGGCTGCAAATCCAAGTTCCGTTTGCCTCGCCAAGCCCAGCTCCACACGGCTCAGCCCACAGCAGATGGCACGTCTGCCTACATGAATGCTGCCGCTGCTCACGACCTCCAGCCTGCTCAAGACCACGCCTGACGGTGCCAGGAAGGCGTCGCACTTCATAAGGTCTCGAATGAAGTGCCCGTTCGTGCACCTTCTCTGGTTCCGCCCGAGACCAGTTCAAGCCCGTCCCAGTCCAATGCCACGCCGATTGCCACGCCGATTGCCATGCCGAATGCCACGCCGACTGCCACGCCGATTGCCACGCCGGTTGCCATACCGACTACCACGCCGATTGCCACGCCGATTGCCACGCCGGTTGCCACGCCGGTTGCCCTGCCAGTTGCCCTGCCTTCGCCTGCCCTATGCCAAGCCTTGCCGTCTCCACATGTGCCGCCCATGTGTGAACTCGCCTTTGTCGCCATGTCTGTCCACGGTCAGATCGTCTCTGCTCTTGTGGACAGTGGAGCTGCCAGCTCGTTTGTCTCGCCACGCCTAGCAACTCGGGTCGCCCACAAGCCTGACACTTTGCTGCACCCGATCTCGCCACCCATTCCTCTCCGCCTGGGGGATGGCTCGTCCCAGAACGCGTTGACCCAAGGAATCAAGGTCAAGCTTGCCTCGCCTGACGGCCGCCCGTTGCCAGACATCCACGCCTTTGTCTCGCCGCCCGGAACCGACTACGATCTCATCCTTGGCCGCCCGTGGCTCCGCGCGCACTGCTCTGCCTGGCATCAGGGCAAAGCCGAGCGTCTTGATGTCCAGACGGCTGCCGGTGTTGTTGTCCTGCCTGTCGAATCCTCGCCCGATCAGATCGCCTCGTCTCGCCCAAGGACTCGTCGTTCCTGCTCTCGTACCCAGACTTCAAGAAAGCCGTCAAGACACACGAGATTGATGCCGTCTATGGAGTGATTCTCTGCGTCGCAGATGCCCAAGCCACAATCAAGGAGGCGCCCGATGCCGACTGGCCAGATTGGATGCAAGCCATGCGCCGCGAGTTCCCCGACGTCTTTCCTGCACCTGGTGCACCGCTCAAGCCATCCGACAAGCTCGCGACGCTCGGTCCTCACGGGCAGCATCACATCGAGTTGCTGGACGACACGCCCATCAAGAAACAGCCGTATCGCATGAGTCCCCTTGAGCTGCGCGAGCTCGAGAAGCAGCTACAAGAGATGCTGGCCGAACGTCTCATCCGCCCAAGCTCAAGCCCATGGTCCCTGCCAGTCTTGTTTGTCAAGAAGAAAGACGGATCTCTTCGCCTCTGTGTCGACTATCGCGCATTGAACCAAGTCACCAAGCCAGACGCCACGGGCCTCCCTCGGATTGACGACAACCTGGACCAGCTCGGCCGCGCGCGCGTGTTCTCGATCATTGACATGAAGTCAGGGTACCACCAGATCCCGATGGCGCCCTCGTCGGTCGAACGGACGGCCTTCAACACGCGCTACGGACAGTTTGAATACCTCGTCATGCCTTTCGGTTTGCGCAATGCCCCGGCCACGTTTCAGCGCGTGATGAACACCGTCCTCAAGGGACTCGTCGACCACATCTGCGTCGTGTACCTCGACGATGTCCTCATCTTCAGCCCCGACCACGCCTCGCACCAGAAGCACGTCCGCCAAGTCCTTGAGCGTTTCCAGCAACACGGTCTCATTGTCAACCCCAAGAAGTGCAAGTTTGGCGTCCAAGAGGTCGAGTACTGCGGTCACCTTGTCTCAGCCGCAGGAATCCGCCCCGATCCATCCAAGCTCGCCACGGTGCGCGACTGGCCGACGCCCAAGACGCTCACACAGCTTCGCTCGTTTCTCGGTCTGTGCAACTTCTACCGACGGTTTGTCAAGGACTTTAGCAAGATCGCCCTACCATTGACCGAGATGACAAAGGAAAGGATCCACTTTGAGATGTCGCATGAAGCCCTCGCCGCTGTTGATGCCCTGAAGCACGCGCTCACCACTGCCCCTGTCTGCCTTGCTCCAGACTCGACCAAGCCCATGCACGTCTGGACCGACGCATCGCAGGAGGCAGTAGGAGCGGTGCTGATGCAAGACCACGGCAAGGGGTTCCAGCCGATCGCGTTCCTCTCGCACAAGCTGTCCAAGGAGGAGCGCGCTACAGCGCGTTTGAACGCGAGCTACTGGCCATTGTCCATGCCGTCCGCCAGTGGCGCTGCTACATCCAAGGCGTCCCGACCGTCGTGCACACAGACCACCGCCCGCTCATCTGGCTCTTCAACATGAAGGAGCCCAAGCCGCGTCTGTGGGGTTGGATCCAAGAGCTCGAGCTGCACCACAAGACTTTGACGTACTCGCCTGGCGCCACACAGCATGCCGACCCGCCGTCTCGTCGCCCTGACCTGCCCGAGCCTGAGACGCCCATCTCGGAGCAGGACCCATTTGGATTGCTCGAGCAGGCACACCGCCTCAACATGCTGATGCCGCTAGAGCCTGCGGAGCCAGTTTGGGATCTCGCCACTGATTGGCCTGCCTATGTTGCCCACGTCAAGACCACCAACCGTCTGCCCGACACGATTCCACCTGACGATGCACGCAAGATCCGCCGCGAGGCACACCATTTTGAGATCAAGCACGACACGTTGATGCGCAAGGTCACAGGTGCACCGTCCAGCCCAAGCTCGTCCCATTCATCCCCTCGTCCGAGCGCAAGGCGTTGATCAGCAAGTACCACGGCTCACTCGGCCATCTGGGGTCGTCGTCGCTCCTTGGCCTGCTGCAGCAGCGTTTCTGGTGGCCCGACATGGAGGCGTCGCTCGTGGACTTTGTCAGGGATTGCCCCGAGTGCCAGCTCAACCAGGTGCCTGTGCAGCCGCCGCGCAACCCGCTGCACCCTCTGCCACCCGTCGCGCTTCCGTTTGAGCGGTGGGGGGTGGACGTGATTCAAGACCTCCCGCCACCAAGCACGGGCACACGCAGATCTTCACGGCCATCGACTATGCCACAGGTTGGGTTGTTGCCAAGCCATATGCGCGCCGGGATGCAGCCACGTTTGCCAAGTTCCTCTTTGACGAGATCCTGATGAATTACGGCGCGCCGATCGAGATTGTCTCGGACCGCGGCTCCAACTTCATGGCTGAAGCGATTCAAGAGTATCTTCGGCTGCAGGAGATCCAGCACTTGCCTAGTACACCGTTCCACCCGCGGACCAACGGCGCAGTCGAACGCATGCATCGCACTCTGGGCGACGTCCTCACGAAGCTCTGTCGCGGCTCGCCTGAACGCTGGGACGTCTATCTGCCTCAAGCTGTGTTTGCCCTCCGCACTCGCATACACTCGGTCACGGGTTTCTCGCCATTCTACCTCGTGTATGGAGTTGAGCCGCGTCTGCCCGGTGATGATGCGCCGCCACTCGAGTATGACCTGCGCGACCCGGACGACCTTGCTGCATGGACATCCCGCGAGTTGGAGGATCTCGGTTTGGATCGCGCAGCCGCCCACATTCGCCGCCGGCGCCAGGCTGAACGCATGAAGGCAAGCTACGACGGCACCAACAAGGTCCAAGCCGCGCGTTTCGACATTGTAGAGTATGTCAAGATGTGGCACCACGACAAGCACAAGTTCGAGTTTCGGTGGATTGGCCCCTTTATTGTGATCGACCAAGGACCCAACGACACTTATCGGCTGATGCGTCCCAACGGTTCTGCTGTCGACACCCTCGTGAACGGCGACCACCTTGCACCATACTACAGCCCCAACCGCGACGTGTTCTATGGCGGTTCACCCAACCAGCCGCTGCGACAAGAGCCGCCTGTCCCGCCATCTGCACCTACGGTCGTTCCTGCAGCTCCGTCTCTGATCCCACGCACTTCTGCTGGCATCCCCATTGTGCAGTCTGCGCGTGCACTTCGAGAGTCGCGAGGACGCGCCTCAAGCTAAGGGGGGAGACCTGTTAGACCCTCACGTCCGCACCGCCACACGCGTCTTGGTGCACAGGCTGCTTGGCTTGTGAGTCATACCCGGCACAGTCACCTTCTAGAATTCCATCGAACTCTGGCCTGCCCGCGAGCTGAGGAACACCACAGAACCTTGAACCGCAGTGCCACTCCCTCTCCGGCTATTGTTGCGGGGGCAGATTGGTTGTTGCAGTGGATGGTGAAAGTGGAATTTGGATTGGAAATTTGTTTTAATACAACAAGAAAAACTACTGCCTCGCAAGCCTGTCGCAGCATCAACGGCAAGAATCAACATGGCAGCACTGGGAGGTGCGACGAACGGTTCTGCGAGCAGCAGTAGGAGAAGTGACCTCCTGAAAGAGGGAGGCAGCCTAGTATGGACAGTGTTCCTGGAGAAGCTCCAGGGGACGCTGACGGACACGGCGGCAAAAGGGAATGGCCAGCTCATGGCTCTGGCGACAATGGCGGACGAGCCATCTGGCGAAGCGGCGGCGGCAGCAGCGCCGTCTGGCAAAGCGGCAGCAGAGTCGTCTGCGACGACGACAACGTCAACGGCGTCGACGATGACGACAGCGGCGCTGAACACTTTGCTACAGAGGATGGCGAAGGATATCCTCCGCCCGATGGTCGCCGAGAGTCTGCACTATATTGTCGACGACAAGGACCTGCCGTTCGACAAGGTGCTCGCGGCGCTCAAGAAGAAAATCCTGCGCGCTGACGACTTGAGCATCCTGGCGGCTCTCGAGAAGATCACCTCCTCCAAGATCCACTCGGACGAGACCGCCGTGGCCTACCTCAAGCGCCTTCAGTCACTGTGCGACCATCACAAGGAGCTGTGCACGATGGCCGATCGAGCTGCAGAGGCATTCAAGGAACAGCAGATGCTGTCGCAGTTCGAGCGAGCGGTGATGTCGGCCAACCGTCCGGCACACAAGATGCTTCACCGGTACTTCGAGAATCTCAAGCTGGAGCGACTTGAGGGGACGACAGTCACCCTGTCGATGACCACCATCCGTAACCATCTATCCTCGATGGACGAGGTCCCGCCCGTGACTGCAGCGCTTGTTGCTCCAACTTCTGTGCCTGCCGAAAGCGACGACTCGACGGCTCCAAGAGACGACAGTCAGGTCGTGTGCTACAACTGTGGGGGGCGTGGCCACAAGCAGTGGGCGTGCAAGAAGCCGCAGGGGCCCTGGCATGGCAACCGTGGTCACTGGCACAGCAGAGGCGGTGGACGCGGTCATGGCAGGGGCAGCAGCAGCCGGGGCGGCAGCAGCAACAGAAGCGTCAACTTTGCACCGAATGAAGCCGGATCAGCCTACCCGACTCGTCCAGCAAAACAGTCGCCGTGGAAGTGTATGGGCACTGAGCCGCGCAAGAAGCAGCCGCAGGTCGACCCAGACATCGCTCGGGCAGTTGCAGCACACACGGCACTCGCAGCTGCTCACAGCCTCGACAGCAACGCGATCGTGCTGGACTGCGGTGCAACACAGACTTATGTCACGCGCGCTTCTGTGCTCAGCGACTTTACGCCGCGGCGTGGGATCGTGTGTGGTGCTGGCAATCACCACCTGGAGGTGACGGGGTCTGGCGTTCTGGCGCTGCATGACATTGTGGAGGGCCTCGAGTCAGATATTCATTTGGTCGACGTGCTCTGTGTCCCATCCCTGGGCACAACGCTGATCGCGGTGCACGACCTGACCAAGTTGGGCTTTGACGTTGTCTTCAAGGACGACGGCGCTGTGATCTCCAAGGACGGCGTGCGACTCGTGGCAACCAAGCTGGTGAACAACCTGTACCAGTTCACGCCCAAGGTCGTCGGCAAGGCGTTTGTCATGATGGCGCCGCCGCCTGAGGAGATGGGGTTCAACTTCCCCATGCAGACTGCACTGGCGGTGCAGGATGCCAACGAGCGCGTGTCGGAGTCGATTCTACACCAGCGGCTGTGCCACCCGGGCGAGGCACGCATGGCGATTGTGACAGACCACACGTGTGGTGTCACCATGGTCAAGGAGCACTCTGCTACCAAGGGCTCGTCGCTATGCCGCGCGTGCAGCCTGGCCAAGGCAAAGTCGGCACCCATGCCCAAGCACAGCGAGACGAGCGCAAAGCGGGCCGGAGAGGTCCTGCACATCGACACGTTCGGACCATTCCGTACTGAGGGATACGGACGCAAGCGGTACTTTACCGTTATGGTCGATGGATTTTCGCACTACTCGCATGTCGTCTGCCATCGGCGCAAGTCTGAGTCGGCCAAGCATGTCATCGCGTACTGTCGGTTCCTCCACACGCAGATTGGCAAGAAGGTCAGAACGCTGCGCTCGGACAATGCCCAAGAGTTTGTGCACGGTCGTCTCGGCAAGTACATGCGCAAGACGGGCATGAAGCATCAAACGACGGTGCCTGGCGTGTCGGCTCAGAACGGCATCGCGGAGCGTAAGATTGGCGTGATCATGGAGTCAGTCCGTGCTGTGATGCTGGATCGCTCTGTGGCGGCTCGGTGGTGGCCTGAGGCTGTTCAGACAGTGGTGCACGTGCAGAACCGCCTGCCCCACGCGGCGCTGGACAATCGGTCGCCATTCGAGGTGTGGACGGGTGCCAAGCCCTGGATTCACTACTTCCGCGCCTTTGGGTGCGCGGCGTACGCCATCAACCGTGTCGCTCAGCATTCGCAGAACAAGGCGGGTGCCATCGGCCGCGAGTGCATCTTCCTGGGCTACGAGAACGGCACAAAGGGTTACCGCCTGTACGACCTCGAGGCCCGTCGCGTGATCATCTCGCGCAGTGTGCGGTTTGACGAGTCGCTCACCACGCCGTTTGCCGCCAAAGACGACAAGGATGCGCCTACCTGGTCCCGGCCTCCTGTGCGCGCGCAAGGGGAGATTGCCGCCGCTGCTCAGGATGACTTCTGGATTGCGGACGACGAGGAGCGCGCTGCTCTGGAGGCGGAACTGGAGGCAGAGGCGGTGGCGGATGACGATGAGGACGATGATCTGGAGGGCGATGATGATCTGGAGGGCGACGACGACGATGGGGATGATGATCTGGAGGGCGACGACGATGATGGGGATGACGACAATGATGGGGATGTCGACGATGGTGGGGATTGCCTGGCTGGTGGCTACCAGCCGGCCGGGCCTGATGCCGCGGTGCCGCACCAAGGGGCCGCACCAAGGGGAGCCGCACCAAGGGGAGCCTGACCAAGGGGAGCCTGACCAAGGGGAGCTTGACCAAGGGGAGCTTGACCAAGGGGAGCTTGACCAAGGGGAGCCGCAGCATGGAGATGCAGCGCCACCACCACCCCAACGCGCAGTCGAGCCTCAGCCTCAGCAGCAAGCAGTGCCCAGACAGGCCACACCGGAGCAAAACGAGCTGCTGACAGCATTCTTCCGAGATCTGCTTCGTCAAAGAGCGCCTCGACAGCCAGCGGCACAACAGAACCCAGCTGGTGCTCGCGAGAGACTACGTGACAGGAACGCTGTGCCTGCCCGACAGATGCTGTCATACGATCGCGACTTTCAACAAGTCAACAGGCCCATAGACTGGGAAGCAGATGCCGCAGCCCCGACGCCAGCCGCGAGAGCAGCAGGCAGCCGACAGCCGCCGCAAGATGCACCCACGGCACTAACGCTGCAGCTCATGGGCAAGACGGAGATGACGCGCAGGGTGCTGCGGCAGGATGAGGACGGTCTGCTCTACTGGGTGGATGCCAAGGCGCTCGTGGTGACCAATGGACGTGTCTACTGGCAGGATGCCATGGGCACTGCTGAGAGTCGCAAACGCTGGGGCGGCCCTGTTCAGGAAGAGTGGGACTCGATCGTGGAGAACGGCGTGTTCATGCTGGTGGATCGCCCGACAGACGGTACGCCGGTCATCGACCTCATGTGGATCTTCACGGAGAAGGCCGATGGACGTCTCAAGGCTCGCCTGGTTGCTCGCGGCGACCAACAGGAAGACGATGTAGAGGTTGCTGCGCCGGTGACGAGCTACACGACGGTGCGCGTTGTGCTGGCCCTCGCGGCAATCCTTGGTCTGCGGTTGCGACAGTTTGACGTCAAGACCGCGTTCCTGCACGGCGATCTCAAGGAGGAGGTCTACACCCAGCAGCCGATGGGCTTCAACGACGGCACGGGTCGCGTGTGGCGGTTGATCAAGAGTCTGTACGGTCTCCGCCAAGCGCCACTCGCCTGGAACGAGAAGTTTCACACCGCCATGGACGAGATGGGATACGCCTGCAGCGACATGGTGGACGCGTGCTGTTACATCAAGCGCCAGGACAAGGCGTTCGTGATCGTGGTCTTGTACGTCGATGATCTCCTGGTGCTGACGGCCAACAACAAGATGTTTGCTCAGCTCAAGGAAGGTCTCGAGTCGCGGTTTGCCATGAAGGATCTCGGCGAGGCCCAGTCGTTCCTGGGCATGAAGATCGATCGCGACGAGGCCACGGGCAACTACCACATCTCCAACACCAAGGCCATTGAGAAGATGCTGGCTCGCGTGGGCATGCAGGACTGCAAGCCTGTTGGTACGCCGATGCCGACGTCTACTCTGGAGTTTGGTGGGCCCAAGACGTCGCAGCCGGTACGCGAGGTGATTGGCATGCTGTCACATCTGGCCAGGACCACGCACCCAGAGATCTCAGCCGCGGTTGGAATTGTATCGCGGCATGTGTCGGAACCTACGGAGCATCTCTGGACGCACATCAAGCGAATCCTCCGGTACCTGAAGGGCGTCAAGGACGCCTTCTTTGTCTTCAGCGGAGACTCGGTCGAGCTGTCTGGGTTTGCCGACGCGGATTTCGCTGGAGACCTGGCAGATCGCAAGTCGACGTCTGGATGGACATTCTATGTGGGTCGGAGCTGTGTGAGCTGGAAGAGCGCCAAGCAGAAGTGCGTGTCACTGTCCACATACGAAGCAGAGACGGTGGCCGTGTCGGATGCATGTAGGGAGCTGGTGTGGTTGCGGCGCATGCTGGAGTGGCTGGGCTTCAAGCAGGATGGCCCGACGATACTGCGCAACGACAACTCCAGCTGCGTGACCAACACAAAGGGAATGCTCCGGCTGAAGTCGTCCAAACACATCGACATCCGAAATCTGTATGTGCGTGAGGTGGTCAAGTCGGGTGTGGCGAAGGTGGTACACGTGGCGACCGAGGACAATGTCGCAGACATCATGACGAAGCCGTTGGCGAAGGATACATTCAATCAGCACGCTGGAAGTCTGGGGATGGTGCCGAACTAGAGGCAACAACGGCATCTGAAGGGGAGTGTTGCGGGGGGCAGATTGGTTGTTGCAGTGGATGGTGAAAGTGGAATTTGGATTGGAAATTTGTTTTAATACAACAAGAAAACTACTGCCTCGCAAGCCTGTCGCAGCATCAACGGCAAGAATCAACAGCTATAAATAGCCCTGCTCTCTCTTCTGCTGAATGAACTCCAGATCTGATCTCACAAGCTAGTCGCCTACGCCCTTCGCCCGGCCTGCCTCTCCCCTGCGGTCGATCTCGCGTCCAACACTTGTCCTCGACCGTAGCATCCATGAACCCTACCTGTGACTCTTGCTGTTTCTTGCTCTTTCTTGCTTGCTTGCGTTCTCTGCCCTCTGCCCCCCTGCTGGCTGTGCATGTAAGTGCCATGGCTGACATACACCATCCACTGTCCATTGGCGTCTCACCGTGTGCCTGTCTGCCTCCCATGGCGCGCACACCAGATCTGACAACAGAACACACAGCCTTGGCCGGTCGCGCTTCCTTCTGCGACTCTCACTGTCACTCACAGCCACTCTCGCCTGATGCGGCACCATGCCACACACACACCACCACACACACACACACACCACACCACACAACACACACAGGCAATGGAAGCCCCAACGATGCAGGAACAGCATGACAAGGTGTCTGTGGAGCAGCAGCGTCTGTTTGGATGCATCGTTGACGACATTGCCATGGCTGCTGCTGTGTCCATGAGTGCCATCGCGACTGTCTTGTCTGCTGTCGAGAAGGCTGCCCGCAGTGCCTCTCATCATACTGGCCCTCATCGCCTCTCTCTGCCCACATCCAAACACAGGGCTGCCCACTCCTCCTCATGAGCCAGTGTCGGCTTCTGCTGTTTGCTCAACGCGACGGTCAGGCACAGCGTGCCAAGCCACCTGAACATGCATCAGAGAATGCCTCTGATCGTCGCTTCTGGATGCTGTCAAGGCTTGGCATGCGGACCTGGCAGAAGCAGACGCAACGCGGCTGACGACAAGCAACGCACGGCTGCCTCTCGACTGTGACTGCAAGCATCTTGTCTGTGCACCTGTCTCTTTGCAGTCTCTCTCGTGCAATGCTCGTGCATGGGCTCGTCTGCTCGTTGCCCACTCACAGGCCGCCACATTCAAAGGCAGACGTCTCTGGCGAGTGGATGGATCGATTGAGCGTCGGGTATTCATCAGATGTACATTTGGACTGCCAGCATCGATCACACAAGCACAGGCTTGTCGTCTGCGGCATGCGCAGAAACGCCTGCCTCAAAGCTGCGGTTCCTGCGTCGGATGACAATGAGGCTTGCAACGACACCAACTGCCACAAGACACGCAGCAATACCACCAACAATCGCGGCAATCGGGAACGGCTTGCTGCTTGCTGCGGCTCGCCTGGTCAACGACGGCAGTGCAGTGGGTCAGCATGCGCTGTGTGGTCATCGCAGCATGCGCATCAGACACTCAGACCACTGCCACTCACAGACGGCAGACAGGCTGCATCTGGCACGCGCACTCTCGGTAGATGCGCAAACGGCCGTGTTTGCGCCATTGCATGTTGCGTTGACTGGGATGTTGTCTGGGAGCGATCCAGCCAGCATGGGGTTGTTGGCAAACGAGCTGTCGTGCCGTGCCAGGCGGCATTTCCATCCGTGTCAGTTTTGTTGCAGATCGCCAGACAGAGCAGCTGATGGTGTGGTGCAACTCACAAATCCCTCATGAAGCCCAGACGGTCGATGGATGAGGGTATCTGGCCAGTCAGGCTGTTTCCATCAAGCCACCTGGAGAGTCCCAGTGTGCCGCATTGGATTAGATCGTGAGTGGGACGGTTCACGAGCACGCATTCCATGTGGTCACTGGCACTGCATTGCCGGCTTACAGGATCTGCAGGAACAACAGCTTGGACAGAGTGTCTGGGATCGGTCCCGACAAACGATTGCCACGAAGCAGTCTGTGGTGGCATGCATGCGATGGTCAGCAACCGTCACAGCCAGCAGCAGCAGGATGCACAGGACGCACAGCTTCTCAAGGCGTGGCAGCTGACCCAGTTCAGACGGGATCGAGCCAGAGATGTTGTTGTTGGACAGCGAGAGACCGGTGAGGTTGGGCAGGCCGGCCAGTGCCGGTGGAATGGATCCCGACAGCGAGTTGTTTTGCAGTCCACTGCCAGCATGCCGAGTGTCAGAAGGCGATGAACAAGGCGATGAGTGCGGTGTGTTCTCACATCACAGTCAGCTCCTTCATCGTGCCCAGGAAGGACGGCACCTCGCCTGACAGCAGGTTGTCGTGCAGGTACCTGTGGCCGGCCCAAGTCAGCATGATCGACCTGTGATGGCCAGGTGTACACACACACACACAGAGACAGACAGGCGCAGAGATAGACGAGCGAGCAAGCATGAACGCACAGGATCGACAGCCGAGACAGACTGGCAAGCGACGATGGAATGGGACCCGAGAACTGGTTGCCCCACAGGCTTCTGCTCGGCATAGATGGATGGCATGAGTGGCATGCATGAGTGGCATCAGCAGTCAGGCGCTTGAGGGATGGCAGCATGGCAGTTGCGAGCAGAGCAGCACGCACAGGCGGTCGAGACTTGTCAGTGCACCAAGCGTCGCTGGAATGGGGCCAGCCAGGTTCCGATCCGACAGCGACCTGCCGTCGGTGCATGCAGCGAGCAGCGAGCAGCGGGCACCAGTTGGCATGTGTGCAGGCAGCAGCATGTCAGCAGCAGTGCGATGAGTGCCAGCAGCGACGGGCAGTGGGCACGGACAGCTTGGTGATGCGGCCGCCAGCGCACGACACGCCAGAGAACGAGCAGCAGTTGGATGGGAGCACCGTTTGAAGCGAGGGGAAGGCGTCTCGCAGCACCGCACAGTCCTGTGAAGCGATGCCGGCAGACGCAGTTGCCGATGTGTTCATGGCAGCAGGCGCTTGCTGGTCGATTGCTGGCAGTGCGGGCAAGCCAGCGGCCAGTCCGTTGTTCTTCACATGCAGGGCAGTGTCAACCATTCCTCAGCCAGCCACATGCACAGCCACTTGGGCAGCCAGCCACATTGGCAGAAGAGAAATGATTGGTCGGTCATCACTGGCAAGAGTCACAGGTAGGGCTCATGGATGCTACTGTCGAGGACAAGCCACAAGAGGGAAGACAACGTGGCGGAGTGGTTAACGCGCTGCCCTGCTAAGGCAGTGACCTTTGGTCGCGCAGGTTCGAATCCTGCCGTTGTCGCATTTTTGCTGCTCGTCGCTTCGCCGTCACGTGACTTGTGTGGATTGCTGCGCTGGCTCTGGCTGCTCACTCTTTTTGGATGAGGTCCACGGCGTGTGTGTGCCAGTCTGTTCTCGGACTCGCAAGTGGTGCGCTGTTGGATAGGCTGCCGTGGATGCCAATGGCTGGCTTGGTGCGGTGTGATCTGTGGGCATCTCAGTGTGGGCAAGTGGCTCTCGTTGTATCGCGTTCATTCACAGGCAAGCGGCTAGGCAAGCGACAAAGCGGCAAGTGCAACGCAAGAGGAAAGGCCGATGGGATGGTGGCAAAGTCTCTCAGCACAAGTTGGCATCATGCTCTCGGTCTGCAGATATGGAAGCTAGGCGTGCCCCCTGCAGGCGAGATCGGACGCAAATTACAAACATCATCGAGACCCGCTCCATCCAGGGCACTCTTCCACTCGAGTGTCCATGTGCATCGCATCGCATCTCGTCTGCTCTCATCTCCTCCAGTGTGTGAATGCATGCGCGGGATGATCCTGCCGGCCACCAGAGCAAGCGGTTCCGAGATCCAGTGGCTGGCAGTAACTACGGCGCCAAGCAGAGCGACAGAGCAAACGGACAGTGTCAGCAAGGAAGCACTGCGACCAGACAGAGGGTGGATCGGAGTGGAGTGGAGTGGAGTGGAGTGTGTGTGTGTGAGGGTGTGTGAGGGTGCCTTGTGCCCGTCAGAGAATTGTAGTTTTGTTTGCATCCACAACGAGTCATGCAAGAGATGGTCATCACTGGGAGGCAGCACCCACACACAGCACCCACACTGACAGCCAAGACAGCCAGCCAGTCAGCCAGCCAAGACAGCCAGAGGGCAACTCACCATGACGACATGCAGCGAGTGCGTGCAGAGCGACTTGTGGAACAGAGCAGGGCAGAGCAGAGCAGAGAGTCAGCAACAGACGGACAGACAGGCTGACAGGCTGACAAAGCAGCAGAGCAGACGCAGCAGAGCAGCAGACGACAGCGATGCCCTCAACGATCTTGGTGTAAAGAGTGTCAACAGCAGGTGTCTGTGTAGCGGTTTTGTGTCATCATCGGGCGTCGCTGTGTCGCTGTCGCTGTGTCGCTGTGTCGCTGTGTTGCTGTCGCTGTGTCGCAGGGACAACTCACGCTGCTGCACTCGGCACCTGCACTCGGCACGCGGACGGCCCGCAGCCGCACAGACACTGCGACCCACGCACGCACGCACGCACGCACGCAGCCGCACTCGGCCGCCGTGTCTGTGCGGCCGCGAGCGATCTTTTCTGTTTGTCTCTGTTTCTGGCTGGCTGAGCGTGATTGGCTGACGAATGCTCAAATGCTCGGTGCTGCGCCACACCTTGCTGCTGCCATCTGCCCAGCGCAGTCGCTGTGCCGCGCGCCGTGACGGCCATCGCTCAGAAGACGCAGATGCTCACGCACACGCACACGCACACGCACACGCAGACCAGCAGCACTCAAGCGTGTGTATTGGAGCTGTGCCGATCCCCGTGCAAGCTACGCGCGGCCAGCTGTCCGCGCATTGCTGATCAGGTGCCGGTGTTCCTGTGCACGCCATCCAAGTGAGCCGTCCAAGCCATCAGTCAGTCAGTCTGCGATCCATCCATCCAGCCATCCAAGCCATCCAAGCCATTCAAGCCAGCCAACCGCGATGGGCATGAATGGCCCACCTCGTCGTCGTCCTTGTCGGTGAACTTGGGCGGCACAAACACCGTCATGCCGAGCGATGCCACAAACACGAGGCATGCGATCCACAGGAGGATGTGGAAGAACGAGCCAAAGAACGGCATGGCGTACTGGAACCGGCCCAGGAGCGTGGCAATGACCGTCGGCGTGCAGATCTCCGTCATGGAGCGGTGGCAGTCCATGTCCGAACAACACGAATACCACGAGCACTTTGCTCCAACACCACAATCACAACAACCACAACCACCATCGCCGACTACCGCAGACGGACATGGCCGTGCACATCGCCTCGCCCACGGGCCTCCTCGACTTCCACCGGCAGATGATATCCGACCTGCACGCCACGCCCGGCATCCCCAACCCCGACCTCTCCACCGGCGACGGCCTGCTCGTGACCGCCCGCGGCCTCGGGCTGCAGCGCATCCTCTCGACGCTCATTCAGATCCACACCGACCCGCACACCCTTGTCCTGCTCATCAACACGCCGGTGCATGAGGCCCTGCGGCTGTGGCGGGACGTGCGGGCGGCGGGCGAGCGGCTCGGTGTGCTCGACGGCACCAGCGGTGACCGTGTGCGGCCCGAGCTGTTCCGCATCGTCAACAACGAAACACCTGCACGCACACGGTCCGTATCTGGCGTGTCATGTCAAGCCGCCCCGTTCAACCTTGACCGTTTGGCTGACTGCGTGGTCTGTGTGCATGGCCAACGACAGGGCGGACATGTACCTCGCGGGCGGTGTGCTCAGCATCTCGTCGCAGATCCTTGTGCTCGACATGCTCAACAAGGTCGTGCCTGTGCACCTCGTCACCGGCATCCTCGTCAACCATGCACACCGCGTGCGCGACGTGTCCATGGAAGCCTTTATCCTGCGTCTGTTCCGCGCCGACAACAAGATTGGCTTCATCCAGGCGTTTTCCGAGGACCCCGAGGCGCTGGCATCGTCCGGCGGCGGCAGTGGCGGGTCCATAATGTCACTCGAGCGCACCATGCGCGTGCTGTTCTTGCGGTCCGTGTACCTGTGGCCGCGGTTCCAGGTCGCGGTCAAGGAGTCGCTCGACTCGGGTGGCCGTGTCGCGCTCGTGGAGCTGAGAGTGCCCATGACGCGACGGATGCGCGATATCCAGGCCGCCATCATGGACTGTCTCCACGAGTGTCTACTGGAAGTCAAGCGATCGAACCCGAATGTGTGTGTGTATATGTGTCGGTTGTCGCGTCCGAGTGTGCGTCCGAGTCTGACTAGCGTGCATATGGATGTGCACATAGGTCGAGACGGAAGACCTGAAACTGGAAAACGCCTTGTTCCAGTCGTTTGATGTCATGGTGCGCATGCAGCTCGATCCGATCTGGCACCGTGTGGGGTCCAAGACCAAGCAGCTTGTCAAGGACCTGCGTGTTCTGCGGCAGCTTCTCTCGCAAGTGCTTGTTTGTCTGTCTCTAGCCTGCACGACACCTTGCGTGTCCTTGACACACGCACGCCAACTGACCGCTGTGAACGGCTGGCAGGTACCTGGTGACGTACGATGCCGTGACGTTCTACTCGTTCTTGGAGACGATCATGGCAGCGAATGCAGCCGCCTCGTCGTCTGTTTTCCGTCAGGGGTTTATTGAGAGCCCGTGGCTGCTTCTTGATGCGGCGCACACCGTGTTCTCCATGGGCAAGGAGCGCGCGTACCGCAAAGTCCCGACAGCAGCAGCGGCCGGCTCGGCACAGCCATCTGATCCGTCATCATCATCGTCGTCGTCGTCTTCATTACCACCACCACCACCGCAGTCTTCGACAACTGGGCACGACCATGGACTTGACGGCATACCGCCCAACATCGACCCTGTGCTTGAAGAGCAGCCGAAATGGCGCGCCGTTGTCGAGGTGATGCGCGAGATCCTGGACGAACGCAACGCCGCATCGAGTGCATCGGGAGCATCGAGCGCGTCCAACACGGGCAACATCCTCATCATGGCCAACGGCGACCGCATGTGTCGTCAACTAGGCGAAATCCTGGCGGGCATTACGCACTCGGCCGACTGGCCCTACTTTAACCAGCGCGACATTGCCAACCACTCGACGGGCGAGGGCGTCCGCGGCCGTCCGCGGTTTGTGGGTCCCGGATCAGAGCGGCTCATGCGGCGCACGCTGTACAACTACTTTCGGTGGAAAGGCGGGATGGTGGGCGTGACGCGCATGGGCCGGCCGGATACGACTGCGGCTGGCACGCCGGGCACGGGAAACGCTGCCACCTTGGACCGGTCGTGTCGAGTGTGGCTGTATCGACGGCGGCGGTGTTGCGGGGCAGTCTGACCCAGCCGAGTGTGGGCAGCACCGGATCTGCTTCTGGCGGTGGGTATGGCAGTGGGTATGGCAGTGGGTATGGCGGGTATCCGGGATACGGTGGATCGGCATCGCAGCCGGCTGGAGCGGGCCGTGGTAACCAGCCGCCCAGCAAACGACGCCGTGTTCGTGGCGCTTCTGCTTCTGCTGCTGCATCTGGACTGCCGTCTGCATCGCCTGCTGGTGGCCGCGCATACCGGTCGCTGGACTCGAGCGGCGCGCTGGCACCCGCGGCATTCGAGGACGAGGCTGAGCAGGTCGCGCGGTTCCTGCGAATGGACGACGAGGATGACGCGCCAGACGACAACACGGACGGCGAGGCTGCAACAACGGCCGCGGACTCGGAGGCATTCATCCATATCAAGTCGTATGCACACACAGCGGCGTCTACGGCGACATCGACGGCGTCTGTGCTGGCCAACAAACCGGCATGCTCTCAGACACATACGCAGACTGCTGCCGATGGACTTGCACCATCCAACGCGGTGCCAGGGTCAGAGACTGCGACTGCGGACGAGACGCTGCTGCAAGGCGAGGACGACACGGCAGTGCTCGAGCGGCTCTGTCCGCAGTGGATTATCATGTACGATCCGGACGTGGCCTTTGTGCGTCGGGTCGAAGTGTTCAAGGCGCTCAACCCGCACCTTCACATCAAGGTGTACTTTCTTGTGTACGACAACTCGGTCGAGGAGCAGCGGTACCTGACGTCCATCCGTCGCGAGAAGGAGGCGTTTGAGCGTCTCATCAACCAAAAGGCTGTGTGTGGTTGCTAGTGCTGGCCGTAAGATACGTTGTGGTGTGCGATGCGCAGATGACTGACGCGGGCATGATGCGATGCAATGTGGTGGTGCGGGGAACATAGTCGATGGTGATTCCGATTGACCAGGACGGCCGCGTGGCAGTGGATCCGGAAGAGCTGTTTTGGCGCAACGCGGACACGCGGCGGGCAGGCGGGCAGCGAGCCGTCTCGGCAGTGCAGCCGGTTGTTGTGGTCGACACGCGCGAGTTCCGGTCCTCACTGCCGTCGCTTGTGCACGCCAAAGGCATTGCCCTCAAGCCATGCACGCTCGAGGTGGGCGACTACGTGCTCAGCCCGCGACTCTGTGTCGAGCGCAAGTCTGTGTCGGACCTCATCTCATCGCTCAAGAGCGGCCGGCTGTACAACCAGTGCGAAGCCATGAGCCTGCACTACGATGTGCCGATTCTGCTCATTGAGTTTGACTCTGGGCGGTCGTTTTCGCTCGTGGCGTCGTCGGCGGACGGGACCGGACTCGCGGACGGGATCTCGGCCACGGACATTACAAGCCGCATCTCGCTGCTGTGCCTGACGTTTACCAAGCTGCGCGTGATCTGGAGCTCGGGAGCGGCTGCGACGGCAGAGATCTTTCTGGATCTGAAAGCGAACGAGAACCAGCCGGACGTGGAGCAGGCGGCGGCGGTGGGCGTCGAGAGCCGGACTTCGATTGACAGCGCATTCAACATCACGCCGTCGGTAAGCAGGCGCTTGAACCGCCGACTGTGCACTGTTGTTGGATGCTCATGGCGTGGCGCGGACAGGACATGCTGCTGGCACTGCCTGGCGTGACGACCAAGAACTACCGCAAGATCATGGCGCGAGTGCGCGACATGCGGTCGCTGACCGAGATGCCGCTCGTGGCGCTCGAAGACCTGATTGGGGCAGAGGCAGGCCGACAGCTGCACGAGTTTCTGCACGCGACGGTCATGTCGAGTGCACAAAAGCAGGCTCAGACGCGGAGGACGGGCAATGGGCCTGCTGGTGCATTTGGTCGTGGCAGTGGATGGCGTGGCGGACGCGGCGGAGGGCGAGGGACGCGCGGCAACAACGGCGGTCGAGGCCGATGAGAGTGCACAGTAGCGTTGTCGGCCATCAACGACACGAATAAAATTTGCGTTTATTGCGATCGCCGTCGGCCAAAACTTTTCTTGCGTGCTTTGCCTGCCCTTTGCCAGCCTGCGATGCCGCATGCGGTGCCCGTCGACGCAGCAGCAGCCCCGCACATGCCGACCGCAGCCAAGAGCAAGTGCACGCCTGTGAGGCCCGCCACGGCAGCGGCCGGCATCGACTGGACGCACGACCGCGAGCAGACCTGGCGCACGCTGGCCCACATGTGCACCGGCCTTGTGCCGAGGCTGTGGTCCGAAACCCAGCACCCGCCCGAGGCTGCTGCTGCGGCTGCTCCACCCGCTTTGGCCCATTCGGCCTCTGCGACTGGCGGCTGCAGGGGTTGGACGCACAATGGCCCAGTCGTGGCCCTCGTCGGCGTCGTCTTCGCCGTTGCCCGCCTCGCCTGCATCTGCGTCGACCGGCACCCGCACAGCCGATACCTGCACAGCCGACACCGACACCGACATCGACACCACATCGACACCCATACCCGCCCTCGCCATACCACGTCGTTGGAACCTGGATCGTCCAGCACTCGGCGTCACAGGAGCAGCGACACTGACAGTGACACTGACGTGGGATCGTCGTCCCCTGGCAGCACTCTCAGCAATGACAGCAATGACTGCCATGACGGCGATGACTGCACTGGCGGCGGTGGCCATGCAGATCACCATCACCATCATCGCCATCGTCATGTTCGCGATCTCACGCAAGGAGGTGCCCATGGCAGCGCAGCGACACAGCGGCCCGACAAGCAACTCGGACCCGAGGAGCAAGAGGCACAGGAGGAGCAGGACAAGGAGCAGTGGCACCTCAAGGCCGTGTTTGCGCAGTACTGCTACCACGTGTTCCGCCACACGGATGCCCATCCCGTGCTCGTATTTGTGGCGCTCATGTACGTGCAGCGGCTTGGCCGCCGCAATCCAGGCGTCAGCACCAAGTCCTCGCTGTCATCCTCGCCGTCATCCTCGCCATCCTCGCCATCCTCGCCGTCACCAACGATGGCAGCCAAGGCAAGCAGCAGCGGGCTCGAGTTCCGGCTGTTTGCGCTGGCCATGATGCTCGCGTGCAAGATGTACGAGGACCGGTGGAACTGGGCCGACGAGGAGGCATCGGCGGGGCAGCAGCAAGACGTTAACGTTGCCGGTGGCCGACGCGGCAGCCAGAGCCAGAGCCAGAGCCAGAGCCAGAGCCAGAGCCAGCAGCGGCCGCTGTGGTGCCGCATCTTGTGCCTGAGCAGCGGCGCCGAGCTGCGTGTCATGGAGCGCGAGTTTCTGGCGGGGCTGTCGTACGAGCTGTGCGTGAGCTGGGAGCAGCTGGACGCGTTTGTGGACGACGTGGCCGAGGAGTATGTAGACGGCCGCGGGGAGAACCGAGAGCATCCAGAGTGCCAAGAGCAGCTAGAGCACGGCGAGCGAGCGCAGCACATGTCGCTGCTCAAGCATATGCGGCGAGAGCTGTGGCAGTGGCTGCAGTAGACTGCTGCCAGGCTCCCAAACACACATTGGAATAAAGGCATACGGTCGACAGTGTGTATGTGTGTGTGCACTATTACAGGACGTGGTGATGCCGTTTTGCCGTATATTGCGGATTTTGTGATTGGAGGTTGCGGATTTGCGGCTGAAGGTGTTTTTGCCGGGACACTGAGCAAGGCGACTGGCCAGGCAAGACTCGGCAAGACAGGCCAGCACTCGGCAAGACTCGACAGCACAAGACTTTGCAGGAGTGGCAGACAGCGAGGCACGCAGCAGGCAAGTGTGTGGGAGCAGAGTGTGGCAGAGTGTGGCAGTGCCAGTGTGTGTGTCTGTCCAGAGGGAGAGCGAGACCTGAAGAGAGAGAGCGAGAGCAGAAGAGAGCGAGAGCAGCAGCAGCAGAGTGAATCAGTCGGGACTCGTCATCAAGCCAAGCCAAGCGAGCCAAGCCAAGCCAGGTCGGTAAGTGACTGTGTGGCTGTGTGGGTGGGTGAGTGAGTGTCTGAGTGTGGCTGTGGGTGAGAGTGGCTGACGCTGACACTCCCGCACTCCCAATGCAGAGCCAGCCCAATGCCCAATGCCCAGTGCCCAGTGCCCAGTGCCCATTGCCCATTGCTGTGGCATGACGTGGTGGCTGCCCGTCACAAACGTCACTCGAGCAGCTGGTCACACACACACACACACACACACACACACGCACGCACGTCATGGCAAGGCGGGCAGCAGCAGGCAGCAAACAGCAGAGCTGTAAGAGCTGCAAGAGCCGAGCAGCAGTCACCCAGCAACCACAACCACACCCACAACCACCTCGAACCGCGAACCTCGAAACACGCTGCCCACAGCTGCACGAGCCGCCGCACACGCGCCGCACTTTCGGCTGAAACTCAAAGCACAAGGGCCGGTCGCGTGACGGACCGTGCACGGCTCGGCCCCCCAATGGCCCGCTGCTGTACCGTGCCCGCCGTTGCCACCGATCGCCCTGGACACTCGGCGGCTCTTCTCCCTCTCTCTCCCTCTCTCTCTTACACGCACGCACACTCGCGCACACACTCGCCATCTCTCCCTTTCCAAAAGCCTATTTGCGTCCTTTTACTTACACGCTTGCATTCACAGGCTCTGCGTCTCTTTCCACAACACTCGCACTACAACACTCACACCACACCACTTGCACCACACCGCCGCTGCCGCCGCCATGACAACCATCCTTGCAGCCGCACCGCCGTCCTCATCCCATCACAGCCACAACCACCTCCTTCTTCATGGCGTCGCGTCCACCGTCGCTTCTTCGTCTGCCGGCTCAGTCGCTGCTGCATCCATCCTCGCCGACCACCTCGATCGCCTCGCCCTGAACACCGTTGCTGGCCCAACATCGTCACAGGCGACGTCTGGCACTGCGCCGACCGTCCCGTCCACCACCCATTCAGAGTCGCCTCTCGTTCTGGCTGCTCCTGCTGCTGAAGCCCCTCGAGCACCAGAGCACATCAGCCGCCAGCCGTCTGGCCTCGACCTGACTGTCCGCGCGCTGTCGCCTGCATCCACATCCAGTGCGCCGTCTACGCCTACACCCACGCCGCCTTCGCCCGACGCGGTGCACTTTGCTGTCTCGACAGACTCGTACGCGCCGTTTCTGCAGAGCCGCATCAGCATCGGCAGCAGCAGCGACTCCGAGTCCAAGGCTGCCATTGCAACCAGCCGTGCTCCCCTGCCCACCACCACCACCACCACCACCACCAACCAGCGGCCCTTTTTCGCCGAACCGGACCACGGCCTCCACCACCACGACGACGAAGCGGCAGACATGCTCGGCCCCCTCAAGCCGCCGACTGCTGGCAGTCATATGGCTGGCTCATTCGCATCTCTGGCAGTCTTTGATTCGGGCCACTCTGAACATGTCGCCGAGAGCGCTCTGCACAACGGCAGCCTGCAAGACCAGCATGACATGGACCACGACGCGCGCGCTCTGTATCACAGCAGCAACAGCAATAGCAACAGCAACAGCAACAGCCAGCAGCATTTGGAACTCGCAGCAGTTTGCTTTCCCTCGTCACCCGGCATCTGGCGAGCAGGCATACTTTGGCGGCCCTCTCGGCATGCATTGGGCCAAGGAGCCAACGGCTTCACTCTGGAGCAGCTCGAGGCCGACCTGGAGGCAGATCTGGCCCAGAACCACGACCTGGACCATGAAGACGACGACTTTGACGATGACGACCACGCACGCGACATGCTCGACACCCTGAGCACATCGTCGGGCATGCGCTCGCAGTCCTCGTCGCCCCTCAGACACCCGTCTGGCTATATGGACGCTGGCGCATCCTTTGCCATGTTTCCGCCGCCACGGCCCGGCACCCGGCGCCACTCGGTCTGCTCGTCCATCTACTCCACCTCGGACACCAGCATCAACGATCCGTCTGGCCAGCCGCCGCCCTTCCACCCCGCCAGGTACCAGCACCAGCACCAGCACCAGCACCAGCCGCCTTCGCCGTCGCCGTCCATGTCCGACTGGTACGCGTACGGCGCCAGCCACATCAGCAGCAATCACCACCATCTCCTCCTCCACGGCCAGGGCCACCACGCGCCGCAGCGCCGCATGAGCGACGAGGTGTCGTACGCATCGCTCCGCCGCATCTCGGAAGCGCACGAGCAGCGTGAGCTGGAGGGTCTGTACCGCAGCGGCTTGCCACCCCAGCAGCACGTCTACGCCACGCAGCAACAGAATCAGCCGCACAGCCAGATGCCCGGATCTGTCCAGGAGCAGCACCAGCAGCAGCACCAGCGCGTTGGCGTGCTTCGCTGGATCTTGTCGTACATTGTCGGCAGTGGCAGCCATGCACAGGCCACAGCCTCTGCTCCTGCGAGTGCAGCCTCTGGCCGCAATGCAGGCACGGCCGGCGCTGGCGCTGGTGCACCTGCTAGCCAACAGGCGTCGGCTGGATGGAGTCGCGGCTGGTCCGCGTCCCACGCCGGCGCAGCGCCGACTACTGGCCCTGCTGGTTCAGGCAGTGGTGGTTACGGACGCCTCGGAGGCCATGTGCTTGCGCGACGCAGCAGTGAGAGCTCGGCGTACTCGACGGACTCGCAGACCACACAGCGTCAACAGCCGCACCACCACAACCACCACCACCACCATCAGCAGGCGTTGGTGGGGCGGCCGCTCCGCGGACACCTGCGACAACACTCGGACCCGACGGTCACGTTTGGAACAACCGCGTCGAGCTCGTCCATCTTTTATGCACGCGAGAGCGGGGCTGGCACGGCTGGTGTGGCTGGCGGGTTCCCGTTCCGACACACGGCCAACTGCACGCGGGACGAGCTCGGTGACGAGATGTACGGGGAGATCGGCAGCCAGCAACAAGGTCACAGCCACGGCCACGGACACGGACAGCACAGGTTGGGCGTGTCGTGGCACAGCTCCAGCCGGCATGGGGCGGACACTGTGGCTCTGAGCCCGACACGCGACGAGTCGGTCGGGTCGTACGCGGCGACGCGCTACTATTCTGCGACGGTGAGCAGCACAAGCAGCGGGCTTGTGTCGCCGGCCCGGTCCGTCCGCTCGGATGATGGGCTGTCGTCGTATGCGGTGCTGCATCTGCCGCCGCCGCCGCCCCATGTGCCGCATCGGCGGTCGAGCTCGCAAGGGTTTTCTGGCCGCGGCGGGGCTGGTGCAGGCGTGGACGTGGACGGAGACGCGACGGTCCTCAGCTCGTTTCCGAGCTATGATCTCTACGCCGGAACGGCGGGGGCTGCCATTGCAAGAGGCCGAGGCGGTGCTGGCGGCGGTGTGGGCGGCCAACTGCTCGCACACTCGCGGCACGAGACCCTCCACGAGCCGACCTCGCATGTGCCGCTCGTGTACTACCGGCTCGGGCTCTGTGTGCTGGTGGAGGACCCGCTGTTCCCCACCACGACGAGCGCGGTGCAGCGGCTGTTTGTCAAGAGCACGCTGTACCCCGTCACGGTGCGTTTACTCAAGGCAGCCATCCCTGGATTCAGCAATGCGGCGCCGACCAAGTACACCGTGTACAAGCGCTACTCGGAGTTTCGTGTGCTGTACACTCAACTGGTATGTGTATGTGTCGGTAGAGACTGTGACCATGGGATCGTGCAACTGACTAGATGGCCTTGACTGGCGTTGCTGTGGACATGCAGGTCAAGGAGTTTCCGCAAGAGTTTGCGGGCATGGGCGAGTTTCCGGACAAGGTGTTTCTGGGACGCTACGACCCGCTCGTCGTGTCGCGGCGGCTCGAGGCGTTCAACGAGCTCGTCACGTTTGTCGTGCTGCACCCTGTTCTGTCCAAGGCGGCCTCGGTCACTGGATTCCTTGCCATGCCTGTCTGAGCGCGCTGGACGCGGCTCGATGTCCCAAGGCAATACAATGAAGACTTGTATGTACATGGGTGTGTAGACATTATGTATTGGTTGGTTGCTGTTCATGGGGTCAGACGTCTGTGAACTCTTCGTCTTCGTCTTCGTCGTCCTCGTCGTCCTCGTCCTGTGCACCGCGTTTCCTAGAAGCGTGGTGTGAGCAGCGGCGTGGTATGATATGGATTGGTTTGGTGTGGGCATCACCGCATCAGACAGATACGTACTGCGGGATAATGGCAACGGGCACAGCCTCAAACTCTTCATCATCGTCGTCGTCGTCGTCGTTGATGTTGCCCTCGCCGCCCATGGCACTCGTCCCATTGAATGTCGATGTCGATCCAACGGCCACCATCTCGTCTGCCTGTTGCGCCAGCCGCGCATAGTACGCAACAAGGTCTGCCCCCATCCAGCCAATCCATTTGCGCTTCGTGTCACTAAACCATGCCATCCTAAACACTCGCCGCAGACACACGGCAGCCGTCTCACCTTGCCCGACCTGCACACCATCACCGCCGTCCGTGCCCGCCTCGCCCTTGATGTCCGCGTCAGCAGACGCCAGTCCGTCCAGCTCGACAATGATCTGCGGGCCGGCCGACGCGGAGGCTTCCTTGACGGAAATGCCCGACCGCTGTTCAGCGCCTCCTGCTTGCGCTGCAGTCGCAAGCTTGTTGTCTGTGTCGGCCACCAACGGATTCGCCCTGATACCACGCATACACGAAACCGCGCAAGCCGTACACCCGTGGTCAGCACACAGATACGGATCCAGATCCAGATGCAGATACGGATCCAGAGAGAGCAGTCGCCTGGCGTACTCACTCGGGAATGACAAACTTGTCCGTCTGCTTCAGCAACTCGACAATCGGCATGCTCTCGTTCATGAAGCGCGTGTACGACGCCGACGAGTCCTTGTCGCGCGTCGTCTCGTCTAGCTGCACCTCGTTGCCGCACAGGTCGCACAACGGCATCGAGTCGGCCGTGCGTTCCTGCGTCGACAGCCACACTCGTGTCAGGGGGAGCCACAAACGACAAGGACAGTGTGTGGCAAAGGACAACAGCAAGAGTCGGATAGAGGGGAACGCACCAGAGACAGCATGTCGAGCGCTGAAAACTCCTTGGTGCACTTGACGCACTTGAACGGCAGCTGGTTCAGTTGCTAACCTCGCCCGTCCCGGCCACATGTCAGTGCACGCCAAAACATACCAACCAACACTCTCTCACAGTCGCGCACAGTCGCGTACACGCAACCCAACTCACCGCTTCCACCTCCTTCTGTATGCTTTTGCCGATATAGTAGATCTTGTACTTGACTGCATTGATGAAGTATCGGTAGTCGATGTAGTAGATCATCTGCGAGCGGCGGTAGCGGTTGCTGACCTTGGCTGTCGACGAGGACGAGGTCGGTGGTGGCGGCGGCGGTGGACCCTTGGATGGATCTCTGGGGATATCGACCCATCGAGTCTCGCTGTCCATGCAGGCGGTGAGTGCGAGTGTGTGGAGGCAGGCAGACAGGCAGGCAGGCAGGCGGAACGACGGGACGTACGTCTTGAGCATGCCGTGCTTGGCGAGGTCGCCGCACGCCTGCTGCACCACGACCTTGTTCATGTTGCCGAGCGCCTTCTGCAGCTGCTCCAAGGTCATGCTCTGGCTGCAGCAGTTGATGGTTAGGCGCAGACACGACAGCCAAGGCAGACAGCCACAACACAGACACAGCGACGCAGACACAGCGACGCACTGCTTCTGGCTGGCCAGCAGGTCCAGCACGATAATGTGCAGCGGCTCAAAGTAGGCGCGAGCCACGAGCGACAGCAGCCGGTTGCAGATCTCCATGTTGTGAGGTTTCCGGGCAACCACGAAGGTAGCCCAGCACGCCTGCCAATGCTTCGTCGAGCCGTCTGCCGGTCGCTCGCTCCCGCCTGGCCGTCTGCGTGCACATCGGCCGTCGGTGCGCTGCCACTGCCGCCGCCACTGCTGCGTACTCGTGCACGCGGCGGCTGTCCTCCGCTCGCCCTGCATGCGCCCCTGCTGCCCATCCCGTCTACATCACGTCGCCCATCTTCTACGTCAACTCGGGTGAGTCGAGTCGAGTCGAGTCGAGCAGTGTCCAGTCGAGCCTCGTGCAGCCGATGCAGACCAGACATGGCCATGCGTGCTCACACGTCTTGCATGCCAGTGCCGCATATCGGCCATCTGTACACGGCCGTGCTGTGCGACACGCTCAAGCGCTGGCACGACTTCAAGGGCACCGCGACGCTCTTTAGCACAGGCACCGACGAGCACGGTCTCAAGATCCAGGAAGCCGCCGAGGCGGCCAACATCGACCCGCAGGCCTTTTGCGATCGCATCTCGGGAACCTTCAAAGTGCGTCTGCTACCGCCTTGCGTATCCGTGTGCGTTGGATCGACTGACCCGTGATGTGGCATGTTGTTGTGGATGGCAGACGCTGTTTGACAGTGCGTCTGTGGCGCCGACCGACTTTATTCGGACAACCGAGCCAAGACACTATGCAGCGGTTGAGCATCTCTGGGTATGCACGCTTACTCCTGCTTTCTTTGGCTGATCGCTTAGTGTATGCTTACAGCCATGGCGGCCTTGCACGACAGAAACGGCTCGAGGATGCCGGCTTCATTTACAAGGGCACGCACGAGGGATGGTACTGCGTGTCAGATGAGACGTTCTATCCCGACGCACAAGTGCATCTCGTTTCCGTCAATGGCAAGGATGTCATGGTGCGCGCGGTTGGGTTCGTGCTGGTCGACCGTCTGTAGATGTGTGCGCTGACCCGGTGGTCCTGTGGCATGGCAGGTGTCCAAGGAGACTGGCAAGCTGGTCGAGTGGACTGCCGAGGAAAACTACAAGTTCAAGCTGTCGGCGTTCAAGGACAAGCTCATTGAGTGGCTCGAGTCTGATCCAAAGCGTGAGTGTTTTCTTTTACCGTGCTAGCCATCGCAGCGAGCTGATCGAGGTCTGACTGCATGCTGTGCCGGGTGCGGCGGATAGTGATTGTGCCCGAGGGCCAGTACAACTTTGTGCTCAGCCAGCTCAAGAGCGGCGATATCGGCGATCTGTCCATCTCGCGTCTGCAGTCGCGGCTAAAGTGGGGCATTCCTGTGCCTGGCGATCCCAAGCACGTCATCTACGTCTGGCTGGATGCTCTCACCAACTATCTGACCGTGACCGGGTACCCGTGGACACGCACATCCGACGAGAATGCTGGCTTGAGCGAGACAGAGGTGGCTGCGCGTCATGGATGGCCAGCACATGTGCATGTCGTTGGCAAAGATATCATCAAGTATGCCATCCATGGCTGGGATCCTTGAATAGCCAACGTTTCCTGCTTGCTGACATGTCTTGATGGATGCGCGCACTGGCGGTAGGTTTCATGCCATCTACTGGCCGGCGTTCCTTATGGCCGCTGGGCTCCCGCTGCCGCGCCGCATCATCTCGCACGGCCACTGGCTCGTTGGCCAGCAGAAAATGTCCAAGAGTCTGGGCAACGTCGTCGACCCGCACGCCCTGCTCGCCAAATGGGGCGTCGACGCCATCCGCTACTTTCTCATGCGCGACGGCGGCATCCAGATCGACCCCGAGTTCTCGCATGCCACAGTGCTCCGCCGCTATAAAAACTTTCTGGGCAGCCAGCTGGGCAACCTCCTCATGCGCGCCACCAGTGCCCGCATCAACCCGTCGGCAGTCATTCCTGTTCGTGTGGATGGCCCGCTGCAGGACGATGACAAGGAGCTTCTGGACGCCCTTTCTCGTGCACCTGGTACGTGGCTCCCTCTCCATGACCGTCGCCTCACTTGTACAGCCGCGTTCTCCCCCACTGACATGGGGGCATGCATGTAGACACGGTCGACGCGCATTTCAATGCCGGCAATCTGCCCGAAGCGCTCAAAGTTGTTGAGGATTTGATCGGCGGCATCAACAAGTACTGGACCGAGGTCGAGCCGTGGCGGCTGGTCAAGGAGACGGGGGCGGACGCGCGACACAAGCATGCCACGCTGCTCTATGTGACGTACGAGACGCTGCGCGTGTGTGGGCTGTTGCTGCAGCCTGTCATGCCGGGCAAGGCTGCAGAGCTGCTGGATACGCTTGGTGTGCACGCTGACCAGCGGTCATGGCGCAATGTGCGTGTCGGGTGTCGGTACGGGCCGGAAGACGCACATGCGGATCGCCCCGCGCCGACAGTCGTTGGCCAGAAAGTCGTGCTGTTTCCACGCATTGACGAGTAAAAACGGAGGGGTCGTTGTGCCATATGGCGGAGACTGTTTATGTGGCATGGTACTTTGGCAGCACGTCTTTGAGGTACTCGACGTGTTTCGGATGTAAGAGGATCTGTGATGCCAGCGGCTTTGCTCGTGTCCGCGACACATGGTCGCCTGTGCCGTACATCACCGTGTTCTCTGGCACGGTCTCGCCGGCTGCGACGATGCAGCGCGGGCCGATCACGCAGTTGTCCTGGATGCTCGAGTCGGGATGCAGCACTGCTTTCGCCGAGACGGTGCAGTTGTTGCCAACGTACTTTGATCGGATGGCTGCGACGGGGCGGATACCGGCGTCAGGTCTCGTCTCCTCTCACCAACATGACGACAGAGTCAAGGCGACGTACTGCTGCCTGTACTAAAGAGGTTGTTGTCGCCGATGAAGAGCATGGCTGGCCCGCTGTTCGTCCACCATGTAAGCTTGTCGCACACGCACAGCTTCGACGGGCTGGCAGCGACCGCCGACGCACCTGTTGATGACGGTCACTTGCTCTTCAAAGATGTTGTTGGACCCCATGACGATGGGCCCGGCGCCGTCTTCCTGCAGGATCCTGACAAGCGGCTGGAACACATTGTTGGTGCCGAGGTCGATGTCTGGCCCCTGGATTCTCACGTTGGCGCAGACTGTGTTGCTGCTGCCCGCCATGGCGATCTGAAGGAAAGCCCGATCGGATCGTTCACTGCCTTCAGGGCTCTGATTGGCCCGCCATCAGCCATGTCCGGCATAGATAAACAGTCCAGACCTTAACGGTCAACCAAGCAGGCCACTTTACAAAGGTGGCATGCTCGCGTTGTCCACTGGCGTCCACGCAGGCTACTGACGTTTGATGCGCTGGCTGCAGAGCTTGAAATGTCGTACTATTACAACACCAGCCCGACGGCATCTGTTGGCAGCAATGCATGGATGCCATGGACAGTGTTTGTCTTTGCTTCCAGCGTACGTGCGATAATCTCCTCTGCGCTGGGCATGTGTGGTCATGGCATTATGCTCATGCTCATGCTCTTGGAATGCGCACAAACGGCCAGGCGTTTACGGGTCTCACGGTCATGCTCGGCAAGTGGCTGCAAGACAAGCGCGAAGGCAACCGTTTCGGTATGTAACCACTGCGTTTCCGTCTGCCTCTCTGTATGCATCCATGCTGTCCTATCCAGCGACACTAACCCTAAGCCCAACAGTCACGTACTCCATGAGTGCTGCCCTTGGTAAGCCATCTCGCCAGACAACAAACACGTCGCGTCCAATGTCGCTGACACTGCATGTTGCAGCATCAAGCATCTGCATCGCGGCACTTGTACCGGTCGACGTGTTTGTCGTATCGAGCACGTCCGATACAGCGATAGGCAACAAGCAGATCTGGGCAACACCCACTGCTATTGCAGACCTGCTGTCGCCTATCCGCGCCACATATCATGTCCTCTTCACTGTTCTTGCCATTGCTTGCTTTGGGCTTGTTCCTTGGTCGTACTTTACGTTGCAGGAGGCCGACGAAGGCGATCCAGACGACCCATACAGCCATGCAAGTTTGCCGTTGCTGGAGTGGCGTGATGGCTGAGTGGGCGGCGAAGGGACTGACAAGATGGAAACAGACCATGGGCCGCGCCATCACGTATACGCTTGCCTCGCTGGCGTTCATGGCTCTTGTGCTCATTATTGGCGCGTACATTGCGCTGCCGTTCCCGATGCCAACCAATCTGCCCTACTACAACAACCTGCTCAAGGCAACCAGTACGATCTGCTCTGGTGCCTAGTGCCTGCGAGACTCTCTTGCGACTGACGTGGCTGGTCTGACAGTGTGGGACAAGGCCGTTGCGCTCATTGTGGCAGTCATGACAATGTTTGGCTTGCTGCTGTTTATGACACAGACGGTATGGTCGCAACAGCCTCGGCTTGGTGTTTGGAATCCAGCCCTGACAGTTGACGGTCATCTCGTGTCGGCAGGCATACGCTCTCGCCTACACTGGCATGGCCCTTGTCCGTGGTACGACGCACCATCTGCCATCTCATCCCATCCAGGCATATCATGCTGATGGCTGTCCCCACCACATGCAGCAATCAGTCCAACCTCGGCTATGCATGATCTCGACGTCATTGGCAGCCTCAACAATGTGCAAGAGCGTCTGCGCGAGATCACGGACAGGTATCCGTCGCCCGAAGCCGCGCGCAACATGAAAGCCCGCGATCGCACACTGTTCCTTGAGCTGCGTCGCGAGGAACGGTTTCTCAAGGGCAAACTCACTGAGCGGCAGCAAGAGCGCGAGTCTGACGAGGAATCCACATCGTTGGGATCGACGGCGCTGTCTCGCACAACTCAAGTACGTGTGCCCAGTGACCGCAGCCGGCGTGTTTTTGGACAAGGTGCTGACAGAAGCGTCAGGTCGTCATTGGCGGCATCTCGCTGTTGGGTGCTGGAATTATCATCTTTTCGCTCGCAATCACGTTGCTGGACCGTACCATGTACTCGTGTGGCGCGCAATGCAACTACTTGACGCCGATTGTGACCTTTTTCTCGCCGCTCGACACGATCCTCTTTATCGGCAACAATGTCCGTGCTGTGCTGGCCTGAATGCCGCCGCTGTCATGGGACTCACTACTCACCCGCATGGCTGTGATGCTGCACCAGATCTTCCCGCTCGACCATGTGTTTGTGTTCCTGTTCACCGCGCTCATCGTGTACAGCAACATCGTGTACACTCGTCGGTTTGGCGTTGGCGTTGCTGGGATGAGCATGTATTCGGTCGGCAAAGAGGCGACGATCCCGCAGGCGTGGATACTCACGACACTCATGATTGGACTGACGATGCCCGCATGGGTGCTAGCGCTCGTGACAGCAGCACCACAGTACACAACGTTTGGCACACAAACCATTGCAAGTCTTGCCGCGCCACCTGACTGCGCGACAAGCGGGCTGACACGTTTGGATGTGTTGGTTGCAGTGCGATATGGTTGACCAGATGGGCCGACGGAACTGCGCAGCCATGCCAATGAAGCTGTACTCGTGCCAGTACAGCTCCATGACGGAGATCTGCACGCCGACGGTCATTGCCACGCTCCTGGGCCGGTTCCAGTACGCCATGCCGTTCTTTGGCTCGTTCTTCCACATCCTCCTGTGGATCGCATGCCTCGTGTTTGTGGCATCGCTCGGCATGACGGTGTTTGTGCCGCCCAAGTTCACCGACAAGGACGACGACGAGGTGGGTCATTCATGCCCATCGTGGTTGGCTGGCTTGGCTGGCTTGGATGGCTTGGATGGCTGGATGGATGGATCGCAGACTGACTGACTGATGGCTTGGACGGCTCACTTGGATGGCGTGCACAGGAACACCGGCACCTGATCAGCAATGCGCGGACAGCTGGCCGCGCGTAGCTTGCACGGGGATCGGCACAGCTCCAATACACACGCTTGAGTGCTGCTGGTCTGCGTGTGCGTGTGCGTGTGCGTGTGCGTGAGCATCTGCGTCTTCTGAGCGATGGCCGTCACGGCGCGCGGCACAGCGACTGCGCTGGGCAGATGGCAGCAGCAAGGTGTGGCGCAGCACCGACCATTTGAGCATTCGTCAGCCAATCACGCTCAGCCAGCCAGAAACAGAGACAAACAGAAAAGATCGCTCGCGGCCGCACAGACACGGCGGCTGACACGGCGGCTGAGTGCGTGCGTGCGTGCGTGGGTCGCAGTGTCTGTGCGGCTGCGGGCCGTCCGCGTGCCGAGTGCAGGTGCCGAGTGCAGCAGCGTGAGTTGTCCCTGCACACAGCGACAGCAACACAGCGACAGCAACACAGCGACAGCGACACAGCGACGCCCGATGATGACACAAAACCGCTACACAGACACCTGCTGTTGACACTCTTTACACCAAGATCGTTGAGGGCATCGCTGTCGTCTGCTGCTCTGCTGCGTCTGCTCTGCTTGTCAGTCTGTCTGCTTGTCTGTCCGTCTGTTGCTGACTCCTTTGCTCTGCTCTGCCTGCTCTGTTCCACAAGTCGCTCTACACGCACTCGCTGCATGTCGTCATGGTGAGTTGCCCTCTGGCTGTCTTGGCTGGCTGACTGGCTGGCTGTCTTGGCTGTCTGTCAGTGTGCTGCTGTGTGTGGGTGCTGCCTCCCAGTGATGACCATCTCTTGCATGACTCGTTGTGGATGCAAACAAAACTACAATTCTCTGACGGGCACAAGGCACCCTCACACACCCTCACACCACACACTCCTACTCCATCCACTCCACCCCTCTGTCTGCTCGCAGTGCTTCCTTGTGACACTGTCCGTTTGCTCTGTCGCTCTGCCTGGCGCCGTAGTTACTGCCAGCCACTGGATCTCGGATCTGCTTGCTCTGGTGGCCGGCAGGATCATCGCGCGCATGCATTCACACACTGGATGAGATGAGAGCAGACGAGATGCGATGCGATGCACATGGACACTCGAGTGGAAGAGTGCCCTGGATGGAGCGGGTCTCGATGATGTTTGTAATTTGCGTCCGATCTCGCCTGCAGGGGGCACGCCTAGCTTCCATATCTGCAGACCGAGAGCATGATGCCAACTTGTGCTGAGAGACTTTGCCACCATCCCATCGGCCTTTCCTCTTGCGTTGCACTTGCCGCTTTGTCGCTTGCCTAGGGCTTGCCTGTGAATGAACGCGATACAACGAGAGCCACTTGCCCACCACTGAGATCCCACAGATCACACCGCACCAAGTCAACCATTGGCATCCACGGCAGCCTATCCAACAGCGCACCCTTGCGAGTCCGAGGACAGACTGGCACACACACGCCGTCGATCTCATCCAAAAAGAGTGAGCAGCCAGAGCCAGCGCAGCAATCTACACAAGTCACGTGACGGCGAAGCGACGAGCAGCAAAAGTGCGACAACGGCAGGATTCGAACCTGCGCGACCAAAGGTCACTGCCTTAGCAGGGCAGCGCGTTAACCACTCCGCCACGTTGTCTTCCCTCTTGTGGCTTGTCCTCGACCGTAGCATCCATGAGCCCTACCTGTGACTCTTGCTGTTTCTTGCTCATTCTTGCTCTTTCTTGCGTTTCTTGCCTCTGCCCTCTCCCCCCTGCTGGCTGTGCATGTGAGTGCCATGGCTAACATACACCATCACTGTCCATTGGGCTCACCGTGTGCCTGTCTCCCTCCCATGGCGCGCACACCAGATCTGGCAGCAGAACACACAGCCTTGGCCGGTCGTGCTTCCTTCCGCGACTCTCACTGTCACTCACAGCCACTCTCGCCTGATGCGGCACCATGCCACACCACCACCACACACAGGCAATGGAAGCCCCAACGATGCAGGAACAGCAAGACAAGGTGTCTGTGGAGCAGCAGCGCTGTTTGGATGCATCGTTGACGACATTGCCATGGCTGCTGCTGCTGTGTCCACAGTGCCATCGTGACTGTCTTGTCTGCTGTCAGGAGACTGCCCGCGAGTGCCTCCGTCATACTGTCCCTCGTCGCCTGCCACAACATGGCTTCCTGATCGTCTTTATTGGCAAATGATCAGTGCTTGCGACGCTTGTACACCTTGATACGCTCGCGGTACTCTTCCTCGTCGTATCTCGAGAACTTGGCATTGGCTTCGCGGACAAGCTTGAGGAACACCTCCTCAAGCGTCGACTGCGAGATGCCCCACGACTTGACCAGCCCGCCCTCGTGCTCTTCCAGCCACTCAACCAGCTCAGGCACGATCCCGCAGACGACGACGGGAACTGGTAGAGGAGCGCACCGGCAGAGTCGTCCTCGAGTTTGCGCCGGCAATGATGCTCTCGACCATGCCCATGACCTTGGGAACCGTCGACACGTCTGTCATGACAGACACGCGGAATCCAACACCAAACTTGGTCTTGAGGGCGATCGAGTTGTTGAATGCGCGGATGCGGCCGTTGGACATGATGCAGACATTGTCACCGAGCACATCGGCCTCCTCCATCGAGTGCGTCGTGAGCACGATGACACGGCCCTTTTTGAACTGCTCGATAAACGACCACACGCAGCGGCGGTTGACGGGTCCATGCCAGTTGTGGCTCGTCCATGAAGATGATCTTGGGGTCGCCAATGGTCGAGATGACGAGCGACAGACGGCGCTTCATGCCGCCCGAGTACGTGGCAACGCGCACATCAGCAACCGTGTGCAGACGCACAATCTTGAGACGCTCCTCAATGAGCGCGTTGATCTGGTCGTGTGCAATGCCCTTGATGCCTGCGTACAGCTGGATGTGCTCGCGCGCAGTCAGATCCTCAAACAGCACGTCGTGCTGCGGGCAGATGCCCATCATCTTGCGGATACGCTGGCGCTGCGTCTTGACCGACATGTTGTAGATGAGCGCATCGCCGGCTGAGGACGGCGTCATGCCCGACAGCATGGCAATGGTCGTCGATTTGCCGGCACCGTTCTGGCCGAGAAGCGCAAACAGCTTGCCCTCTTCGATCGTGTATGACGAGTTGCGCACGGCAATCGTGTCCACCTGGCCGTTCTCAAACAAGGTGGAGCGTCCGTACATCTTGTGCAGGTTGACCAGCTTGACTGCTGGCGTGTAGGCTGATCCAATTACCAGTGCCAGCCGTGGCGTCTGTGGTCAGAGACGGCGAGTGTGGGAGGATGCGACGGGCAAGCGCAACTTACCGGGATCAAACGCACGCTGGCGTGCAGCCACAACATCGTCGTCCTCAACAGCCTCGGGTCCAAACTCGATGTCGACGTTGTTGCGGTCGATCCACTCCTGCTGGTCCATCACGAGCGTCGAGTCGTCCTCGAATCCCCAGTAGCTGCGGTCCAAGAAAAACAGTATCTTCTTCTTCGACCCAAACTCGTCGGCAATGACATTGTCCAGGTACCACATGAGCACGGCGTACACGAACATGTTGATAAGGAGCGAGGTCCACGCCTGGACAGGTAGCGGCAGGCTGATCGGCGTCTCTTGGCCGGATCTGGGCACGAGCTCATCGGGGATCGGCCGCGTGAGATCCGCCCATGTGAATCTGCCGCCGCCAAACCGGAATCCCGTGAACTGGTCAACGCGGCCGCTGGTCACAACTGAGATATCGAGCACCATGCGGCCAAAGTGGAAGAACGGGAGGATGCTGAAGATGTAGGTGAGACCCACGTTGGCGTTTGTCCACCACGCGTAGCCGGTCTGTGCGTCTGGGAGTGCGATCGACTGGAAGATGATGCCAATGACAAAGACGAGGATGCCAAAGAGAGCGGCAGTGAGAGTGCGCGTCAACAGGGTCGTCATGAGGAACGCGAGCATGATCATGGCTTCGCCAAAGAGGAAGAACGTGAGCACGCAGACCTGATGGTCGAGAGTCAGCCGCACGAGTCAGTCGCACGAGTCAGCCGCGAGAGTCAGCTGCAAGAGCCATGGCAGAATGGAGAGGGACGGCGTGCACATACAGCAAAGTCCGTGTTGACCATGAACGGGAACTTGAAGACGAGACCCCAGCAGGTCATGGAGACTGCGTTGATCAGCACAAGCACGGATGCGGAGAGGAAGTGGCTGATCCAGTACACCGACGGCTGTGACGGCATTGCAGTCAGAGACACGCTGGTCAGCAACAACAGACACCAGCGGCAGCCGACAGCGATGCAGCAGCAACGTTGGCACAGAGACACGTACAATCAGACCCATGAGCTCCATGGCATGGCGCAGCTTGAGCTGCTTCTCGGAGACAATCATGCTAAGCACATTGAGGAAGATGATCATCTCGGAGCAGAAGAAGAACACCGGGCCAAGCTGCTGGTACGCGCGGTCATTGACCTGCAGTGGCGCCAGCTGCGGCCACTCCTTAGTGAGCACGTCGATGTTGGCCGTCGCCTTTGCAGTCGGGTCATTGAGCACCGTGATGATGGCTTCGTCAATGCCGCGCACAACAGACACGATCTCTGGGCCGAGCATCTCGCGGCCGCGTCCGACGTTGGCGTCGTTGAACCAGACTTGGTACTGCACGTTGAGCGGGGTTGCGGCCGATGGCTCCGTGAACGTGATGGCTGGATGCGAGGGGATTGCGGGAGAGGATGCATAGAGTCAGATATGGCCACAGAGACAGGAGGGCAGTGATGAGAAGACTGCACAGCTGGGATCGCTCACCCCACGCGGTCGTGTTTCCAAAGCGCAGCGTGTGGCTGTAGATGAACTGCGAGCTGGGAACAAACACAATGTCCTTGATGCCGGTCGGACGCTTGGTGGCTGTTGAGAGTCGAGGAAGTCGGGCATGTCGGCATACAGGCGGTCAGACGGGTCAAGCATCCAAGCACGATCAGCGTGCCACCGTCAGCAACGTACGCTCGGGTGCTGCATCAAACTTGAGTCTGTATCCAGTGCGACGCTCGTTCAGGATCGCAAAGGTGTCCATGATCTGGGTGAAGTTGACAGCAGACGTCGACGGCACAGCGGCGCCGGCCGACTGAGGCGATGGCTCGACCGTGTACATCATGGTGATGCACGGCCTGCCAGCATCGCTACCCTGGATGCAAAGTGGTGGCGTTCGACGATCAGCCGCTGGTGCACGAACAGAGGCAGCACAGGACAAGACAAGAGCGAGGCAGCAGGATCCACAGATAGAACTCACTTGGCAGCGAGAGACGCCAGGCAGAGCGACTTCGGGCATGTGGCGGATAGGATCTGGCACGGCCTGGCTGGCACGATCGGCCTGCTGCAGCACCAGGAGCAGCAGCGAGAACACAAACGGAGCGAGAAGCGCTTGGGCAACCGTCGATCCAAGAAAGCGGAGCTGCCGAGTGAAGCTGAGGTGAGACGATGCCAGCTACTCGCACACACACTCGCACACACACTCGCACACACACACAGTCTGTGGTGCACAGACACCAGCCGCCAACTCTTTACCTGCAGGATGGTGTTCTTGCGCAGCAGGATGGACAGCTGGTCGCCAAACGTCGCCCAGAAGCTCTTGTGGCCGTTGGTCGTCGTATGGCTGGCCATACCAGACACCTTCTTGTCCGCCATGTCAGCAGCCTCGCTGGCACGGGACGATTGCTTGCTGCCAGCCATCAAAGCTTTGCGCTTGCTTGGGCAACCGCGGAGAATCTGCAAGGAGGCGCACGACTGTTTGGCTTCACCTCAAAGTGCACAGCTGAGAGTTGTCACACGGTGAGGCACAGTGTTGGTTGTGGCTGTCTTGTGCCAACCAGCCTGACAGCCAGCAGCCCGCTCACCTACACTGTCTGTCTCTGCCCACCACCTGCAACAGCCGCCGATACCATGAACGGCGCCACCGACCGCACCACTGGCCTAGGTACGCCATCTCTCGCTCTGCCGTGCATCGTCAGCTCGCCTGCTGACACAGGCAACCAGCCAACATGCGATCCCAGCGAGACCAAGTCGTGTTCAAGACAGGCAACCAAGACAGAGATCGGCACTCGTATACAAGTCCATCACTGCCCAGAAGCAGCAAGTGTGCACCAGCATCTTTTGTGGCATGTGAGTACTGGCGGCGGTGGCTGCTTCCTGACTTGGCAAGATGTGAGCTCACGCAGTCGCCTGCCGGTTCCTGCTGCAGTGTGCTGCCCGTGGGCATTCTTCTGGTGCTGGCTATCATTAGTGTCCTCGGCGGACTGCTCTACAATGTCTATGGCGCAATGGGTCTCAATGAGCGTAAGTGCATCTCGGATCTCCCATCTCCCTGTCATCGCTTCTGACGATCATTCCTTCTGACACATGCGACGCAGCCCGTGTTCTTTGCTCGAGCCTGAGCGTCACTGACAAGCTTGGCGTGCCGCACTGGCGTGGTATCCCGGTTACCGAGTTCGACCGGAGGTTTCCATCAGACAATATCGATCCGGACGACAAGACGCTGTCCCCGTTGCGTAGGGTTGTGCACACCAACTGGGCTCAGACGCCTACGACTCGCGATGGCCAGGATATCTTCCTTGGCATGTTCAAGCCATGTACGTTTTGGTCTTTGCACGTTGTACTTTGGACATGTCCGCTGACCTTGCCATCCAAGGCACATCCTGGTACGGCGAGGACTACCCCCAGAAGCCTGGCCAAACGTACGACTTTCCCAGCAACGCGACAGGAAACGCCATCCGTGACAGGTTCGTCTCTGAGTGATCTCATGCCCACCGTCGACTCTCCTGAGCAACAGCCTGACACTCGCCGACCGCATCTCAGCACATACGCGTTCCAGCCCAAAGGCGGTTGGTTCAGCATTCTCTCCAGGTTCAATCCTCTCTCGGTCAACCCCGCTCTCGTCCCCAACCCCGAAGTCCGCCTTGAGACGTTTTACATCTTCCGCGCGCTCCAGAAACGCTCGTGGTTCCTCGTGAGCCACGATCCAAGCGTCGATCCCGCTCTGATCGGCTCAAAGCCAAAGACGCCTGCCGTCCCTTATGCCGATTTCCAGAAGCAGCCATCCGGCCCCGCCTTCACGCCTGTCTCGTCTGCCAACACAACGTCCTCGCGTCCAGGTCTGCTTGGCACGATCCCCACTCGCTACTATCTCGACTTCAATCCATTCGTTCAGCCGGCCGTCCAGTCCAACATTACGTCGGTCCCGTGGTATGTGCCTGCGTCCTCTCCCGACGCCATGGACGACACCATCTACGCCGCCCTCGAAGAAGCACGTCTCGGTATCGCCAAGGTCGAGAAGAGCGGGTTCGCCGACCTGTTCAAGTTCCCAAACACCTTCTTCCAAACCAACCTGAAGACCGAGTCGCTCTTGTCGTCCCTCCCGCACGGCTCCATCTACTTCAAGCGCATCGACCATGTCAAGCGCGAGTACACGTTCACGCTCAGTGCCGGCGACAACCGCGTGCTCAGCATTGTGCAGAACTTTCCCGGCGCGACGGATCGCCAGCTGCTGCAGTTGACGCAACTCAACAACGCGATTCTGCGCAACAGCAACCCAGAGAGACTGGGGAATGCGTCCATCACCCAGGGACTGCGTGTGATGCCTCGTCTTGTTGAGTCGGCTTTTGACGCTCATATCGGCGACATCCGCGGCTCGTACCTGTATCCATTCGCTCTCTCGTTCATGCTCCCTGTAAGTCGAGGACGGGTGCCGTGCGATGCGGATGTGATCACTCACTCACTCACTCACTCACTCACTCACTGCTCGCCCTGGCCTGCATGCAGATGTTTGTCGTTGAGCTAGTTGTCGAGAAGGAATCCAAGATCCTCATGATGATGAAGATGAACGGCCTGAGCACACGCGCATACTACCTCAGCCACTATATCACCTTCTACACCGTGTACACGATCTCGGCACTCATCGTCACGATCGGTGGTGGTATCGCAGGACTCTCGCTCTTCAAAATGACCAACGTGACGCTGCTGTTTGTGCTCCTGCTGCTGTGGGGTACGACACGCATGCTTGGCTGGTGCACGGCCTCGACTGCCAGACTTGACAGTTGATGACTGACACGCGTGTTCGTGGTATAGGCCACATCCAAGTGTCGCTCGCGTTCCTGTTTACGTCGCTGTTCAACCGCACTCGCCTCGCACTGCGTATGTCAACCACTGCACTCTCTGATCTCCTCTCTGTCCAAACAGCGGCTGACAACCATCCGGATCTCCCACACAGTGTCTGTCTTTGTGCTCGTCATCTGCAGTGTCATGGTGTCCATCTCCTTTGACACGGCCGTCTCGGACCGCCCGCTTGCATCTTACTACTTCCTGTGGCCACCGTTTGCGTTCTACCGTGCGCTGGGAACCATGAACCGTGCCTCGTATGATGTGACCAAGACTGTGAGTTGGATCGCAATGATTGCTGCAGTATCTGTCCACATCGCACATGACTCAATCATCCACGATCACAGCCGTACTCGTGGGAGAAGCTTGTGCCTGGCGACGACGTGTACACTGCCTTTATGTACATGCTTGTTCAAGTACCCGTCATCTTGGCGCTCGCTGGCTACCTCACTGTCGTTCTGCCATCTGAGTTTGGTGTGCGCCAGCCTTGGCACTTTCCCATCACCGCCTTCTTCAAGAAGAGCGACAAGACGGCTACTGCTGGTGTCAAGACCGCTGCTACCGCCGACCATGCCATTGCCGTCAACCCAGAAGAGATCCAGGAAGAAGACGCCGACGTTGTTGCCGAGCGTGCACGCGTGGACAGCAACGGCTTTGATCCCGCGTCGCCGCTGGTCATCCGCCACCTGCGCAAGCTGTATCCGAGCCGTGCCGGTGCCGGTCCCAAGCTCGCCGTCAAAGACGCGACGTTTGCTGTCGAGGAGGGCATCGTGTTTGGTCTGCTCGGCCCCAACGGTGCAGGCAAGTCGACGATCATCAGCATGCTTACGGGTCTGTACTCGGCAACAAGCGGCACAGCCTCGCTCGGCGGCTTCGACATCCAGACCCAGTCATCCGAGGTGTACAAGAGCATTGGCATCTGCCCGCAGTTCAATATCCTGTGGGGATACCTCAGCGTCGAGCAGCACCTCCGCTTCTATGCGCGACTCAAGGGCATCGCTGCCGAGGATGAGGACATGGCCGTTGATCAGGCCATTGCAGACGTCGAGCTCCGCGACCAGCGCTACACCAACACATGGGATCTCTCAGGCGGACAGAAGCGCCGTGTGAGCATCGCCATTGCACTTCTTGGCAACCCCAAGGTTGTGTTCCTGGACGAGCCCACGACCGGTCTCGACCCCGAAGTGCGTCGCCAGATCTGGAACATTGTCGAGCGCACCAAGAAGGACAAGACGATTGTGCTCACGACGCACTCGATGGAGGAGGCCGAGGCACTCTGCCAGCGCATCGGTATCATGGCCAAGGGCACGCTCCGTTGTCTGGCCAGTCCCGACCGCCTCAAGAAAGCGTACGGCTCAGGGTACCGTCTGCATTTCAACGCCGTCGAGGGCAGCACGTCGCGTGCGTGTGCGTTTGTCGAGTCGCTGCTACCCGAGGGATGGGCACAGATCGATGTGTTTGCAGCGGCGGCATTGTACGAGTTCTCGGCGTCTAAGGGCATGCTGTCCAAGCTGTTCAAGGCGGTCGAGGCTGGCAAGGAGGAGCACGGCATCCTTGACTGGGGTGTGGGCCAGTCGACGCTCGAAGACGTGTTTGTGCGTCTCATCAGCGAAGAGGATGCCAACGCCGACTAACGGCCAATCCATCCTTGCAGCAAAGCGATGGTCTTGGCATGTGCAATACACAGACATGTTTCTCCGTTGGTTGTGTTGGCATTGTGGTGGTGTCGTCATCCTATGGCTGTGTTGGCTCGATGGCAATGACAATCCTTTGTGGCAGTGGCAGAGCCTCTCCATTTAAGATCCAGCACGACAGATCCCGACAACCCAACAACCATCACAATGGGCAAGAAGCTGAACCGCATGCCGTCTTCCGCCCGGCTATCGTTCATGTACCCGTACGCGCAGCCAGCACCATCGCCCACGATGCTGTCGGCCAAACTGTCGCACTCGCTGCCGCTGCCTGTACATTTGATCGTTGTATCCGTGTCGACGGTCATGAATGTTTTGGCCGCCGCTGTCGCCCACCTCATTGACGGCCCCGTGCGTCCGTCCTGGAACTTTCTGACGACGCTCACCCATGCCGCAATGAAGGTATGCCCATCCCTGTTCCCGACACTCACGACGACCAGGCTGACATGGTGCTCGCAGTCGGTCATTGTCACACATCCGCCCCAAGGACGTCACACGCTCGACATTCTGGGGGTATCCAGGATACCAACACTGCCACTTCCCGCTGCCGGCGGCAGTATCCGTGATGAAGAAGTGCTCGTCACACAGTCTGGTGCCTTGTCGGCGATCGTCAAGTCGGCGCTGGCCATTGATGCTGGCCAGCTGTCTGCCAACGTCAACTATTCCGGCATGTCGTTGCGGTCTATCGCGGGCGAGTGGGTGCGGCACAAGTCGCTTGGCGCCGCGACCGACTATGAGCCTGTGACAATGTTCTTGCACGGCGGGTATGTCCATCTCGTGTCTTGACCATTGCCACAGCATCCGTGCACGCCATACAGCAACTCACACAGGCTTTGTGCACACAGCGGACACCTGATGCTGTCACCAAGCACGCATCGAACCATCACTGCAAGCGTGTCTCGTGCCACGGGCGGCACTGTGTTTGTTCCCGACTATCGCATGGCATTCGATGCCCTGTTCCCGAGCGCCATCGAGGACGCACTCGCTTGCTATCTTGCCCTGACGGTCTATCCCTCCCCACCGCCGACGGCACCAGCGAGTGCCGCGCATCCTTTTCCAAAACAAGCGAGTCGCCAGAGAACACTCGCGTCTCGCCGTCGCGCATCTTTGTGATGGGCGACTCGAGCGGTGGCTGCTTGACGGCACAGTTTGCTATTACACTCCGATCTCTCGGCCTGCCCATGCCAGCGGGCCTCGTCCTGCTCTCGCCCTTCCTTGATCATGGTGAGTGGCCCCAGAAGCAGCACACTTTGGAACCGCATGCTGACTCGTGGCCAACAGAGCTCAAGTCGCCTTCTCACCAAACCAACTACGACTCGGACTTTGTGACGTTTGATCTTGTTGGCTTGAGATGGGCCATGAACATCTACTCCAACGGCTTGTCAACGTCGCATCCCATCGTGACGCCGCTCAATGCCGATCTCGCCGGCCTGCCGCCTATGCTCATCCAAGCAGGCGAGTCAGAAACCCTGACAGAAGACTCGATCGACTTTCACCGTCTGTCGGCTGCGGCTGGCAACAAGGTCGAGCTGCAGATGTACGCAGACATGTTCCACGTGTTCCAGAGTAAGTCGCCTGCGGTGATGCTGTTCTACGGCTTTCAGGCTGACAGCGTTGGACGGTGCAGTTATTCCGTTCATCCCACAGACGGCAGATGCCTTTGATCGCATTGGGCACTTTGTCCAAAAGGTCATGCTTGGAGACGTATCTGGGCTTTCAAGCAAGGCGGTCCGGATCACGCTCGTTGACGGAAAGTGTGTTGCCGAACGACACCAATAAAGTGATGCCCAGTTTGGGCCGCTCGTCTCGTGACTTGCGCTGCATCGTCTGTGAACCGATGGGGATCGTGCTGCTTCACAAACGTTGTCCAAACGATGAACACGAGCACTCGGACGCACACTCCCTCGTCCTGTTTGCTCAACTGCGGTCCGAGTTGGAGAAACGTGCAGCGCTACAACTGGCTGAAGCGCTTGCAGCCGAGGATGGCGACGCCTTTGTTGGGCTGGTCGACGGGCTGGGGTTTGAGCAAGACGCATTCGAGCGAGTTGTGGATGCAGCACGAGAGCTGGACGCACTTGGGCCGTGGCACATTGCGCAGATGAAAGAGGCGGAGCTTGGAGGCGGCAGCGGCGACGGCGGCTGTTGTGGCGGAACTGGACGCCTGGACACGGACGAGCCGGATGGACAGTGCAGCAGCAGGCCGTCGGTCCAAGCAAGCGCAGAGGAACAGACGCACGGCGGACCAGCAGCACACGGCGACGGCACCAGCAGCACAACAACACAGTCGTCAGACGCGTCATTGGGCACAGATGCCAAGTCCATGTCGACAACGGACAGCGCAATCGACATCAGAGCCGATGCCCTTGTACAGATGCAGCCACATCCCGAGCTCGAAAGGATGGGTGCTGATATGCAAGTGATGGACGACGGTGTGGTGCGTCTGCTCACAACAAGCAGCGGCAAGAAGCTGGTCTTTGGATCAAGTCTCGGCACACAGTGGATTGACAGATCTGCACTTGACCCATGGGCCGTGTGGGTGACCAAAGATGCGTTCCATGGACAGCCTTTCCCACCCTACCCATGTAAGTGTTGCAAATCTCGAGATCTGCATCTCATCCACTGACCAGCAACTGGCATGGCCCATAGACTACGACTATGACCCGCAATCACGTCCACGCACCACATGCCAGCTGTGCATCGAGCAGCAGCAAGCAAGCACCACGGCAATCAAAGACATTCTCGGCATCGGCATGTAGTCACTCTGTGTAGTTTATAGAATGCATTGGCTAGAGAAGAGCAAACGGATTCATTTGCTGCTCAGTTGTACCGCCAGACACCGTCCCACTCTTCAGGGACCTCGTACTTGCCGTCAATCAGACTCTTGCAGCGTTCGATAAAGGTGCGCGAAGGGCGGTCGTCTGAGAGTGCAATAGCTTTCTTGAAGTGCATAATGGCCGCCTGCCAGTTCTTGGCGCGGTACTCTGAAAGACCGAGCTCAAAGCAAATGAGTGTCTGTGCCGTCAGCCACAGGTCGCGCAATGTTAGTCGGCGGTCTGAGCTTCAAGATGCAATGTGCAAGTGGGAGAGAGGAGCGTTTACCGTCATCACGTCGTGCTGGAGGTCGTGGTCAGAGCTGGCCATGACTTCGTAGATGGTCATTGGGCTCGAGAAACCTCGGATGGTTGTGATGTCGACCTCGCGTGCATGGAACAGCTCCTTGACTTCCTCGCGGCATGTGTCCGTGGTCATGAGCGCCGTGCCATACACCTTGGCAATCTCTTCCAGTCTGTGTGCGAGCAACAACGGCTCTGATCGCCAAGCGTGTGAGCACACCATGTTTGGAGTGGACGGGAATCGCCGCTCAGCTTACCGCCCACGACCGAGTATTCTTGGGCACGGGTAGGTCCAATCGCACCGCACAGGGCATCGCCCGTTGCAATACCCACGCCCACACGAATGCCAGGCAACTCGCTCTCCTCGTGTCTCTTGTTCAGGTCCTCCATGGCGTGTCGGATCTTGAGTGCGGCCGACATGGCGCGTCGCGAGTCGTCGTGGTGCGGAAAGGGCATGCCGAACACGGCCGTTGCCGAGTCGCCAGCAAGCTTGATGATGATGCCGTTCTCCGACTGCACCGCCTCCGCAACTGTGTCGTAAAAGTTGTTGAGGTATTCGACAATCTTGGTTGGCGACAGTCCGTCTGTCGTTGCTGAGACTAGAGGATGCAGATGGGCATGTCAGCCCGTGTCCCCTGCAAAGGAAGCAGACCATCAAGGCAGCGTACATGAGCGAATGTCTGCAACAAGAACCGTGACTTTGAGGATCTCGCCGTGCAGTTTCTCGCGGCCGTCCATGAGCCGATGCATGGTGTGTGGCGTCAGCTGCCTGCGGAGCCATCCCTGTCAGCAGGTAGCACCGCCAGTCAAATCGCTCGCCTATCTCTCCCGTTACCTTCCGAGCGACTCTTCCAGACTGCTCTCCGGCGTCACTTCTTCCAGAATGACCAGGATGCCAGAAACTGGCGGTGCCTCGGGGATCTGCTCCTCGATCGGCCGAGCCTTTTTACCCGTGTTGATCCGGCTCGCTGCCTTGGTCTTGCGGACTTCCATGAGCCTGTCAATCTCGGGATCGTAGGCAATGCGACGGATGTAGTAATGCACGAATCGGATGGGCTGGTTTGTGACCACGAGCGGGCAGTTGCGGCCAGAGACGGGCATGAGCGACACTTGGGCACGTGTGATGTCGTCGACAAGCTGGGCATTGTCATGGCCGAGCCAGTGCTCAAACGATGTCAGCCGCATGGTGGACAGCATGCCGGTGAATCCCATCCGATCTGGGTTGTTGACCGACACCTGTGCGCCAACGGTGCACATGCTATTAGTCTTTGGATCTGCTGCATTCCCGTGCCTGGGATGCACCTCACCAGCCGGCCGTCCGTGTTGAGACTCAGGACAACACTGTTCATGCTCTGGAGCATGGCAGACATGTATGTACGCGATCGGATCATCTCCCCAAGGTGGCTGTGCAGATTCTTGAACGCCAGCTGCTTCTCAATCGTCGACGCAGCTAGTCACGCATGCCAGCCGATCAGATGTCAGCCAGAGTATGACACTCCTGCCACATGTCAGTTCATCCATCCTCACCAAGCGACGAAAACGACGCAAGCTGCATCTCGTCCTCCTTTGTAAACACCATCTGCTCGGGCAGCTTGTTGATGACCTGCGTGACACCAATAATCTCCTGGTGCTGGTCAAACATGGCCATGCAGAGAATGTTGCGCGTGCGGAACCCAGTCCGCATATCCACCTCGCGGTTGAAGCGGCTATCGGCATAGGCTGTTCACACGCGTCAGTCGGCTGGCACGCTCGCAGGTCGGCACATCCACGGTCTGCTCACCGTCGGGAATGTTGAGCGTCTCGCCAGTCATGGCCACGTGTCCGGCGATGCCCTTGTTCATTGGGATCCGGATCTCGCCGGATCCCTGCGCGACAGTCGACCACAGCTCCTCCTTTTCGCGGTCGAGCATAAACAGCGTGCACCGCTCGGCAGTCACAAGCTCGCGCGCCGTCTGCATAATGACGTGCAGAAGGTCTGTCTCGCCATTCCATGCAGCCGTTAGATCCACGGCCGGCCAATGAGATGAAGCCAAACACGCCAGCACGCCACCTACCGCCCATGTCGGCCTTTTCGCTGGTCATCATGGACGCCGTGTTGAGAAACACTTTGATATCGTCCGTCTTCTTGATCGCGCTTTGCTTGACGTTGGCGTGATTGAACAGCAACGTGCCCAGACTGGCAAGCGCCTTGATCATAAACTCGTCCTCGGCATTGAAGAAAGGATTGCCAGACGTCTTGTTGATGACCTCGATCAGCCCGGATACTTTCATGCCGTCGCCAAACACTGGCGCAGAGAGAATGCAGTCCGCCTCGACCTGCTGGTACGCTTCAGCGACCGTGTCCGTGTAATGCTCCGACGTCTTGACATTGTACACATTGACGCGCTCGCCCTTGAAGATGACGTTGCCGGCAAACACCTCTTCGACCGTGGCGTTTTCGCGCGGGTCGGGCCAGTTGTTGTTGCGCACAACAAGCTTGCCCGTTGTGTTGCCCGTAAAGTACAGGCAAGCGTGTTTCGCCTCGGTGGCGTCGAGCACGCACTGCAGGAGCATCATCATGGCCTTGTCCATCTCAATCTCAATGGCAATGTCGTACATGGTCTGCAGGATGCTCTGCAGCTTCTTGCAGCGGCTTGACAGGAACGTGATGAGGAAGCGGATGCCGTCCGGGCCGGCGCGTGCGAGTTGCTTTGGGATAAGGTCTGGGTCGATGTTGGAGTTGAGGAGCTTGATGTAGATGTTGGCGTTCATGTATGTGCCCTCTGCTGCTGATGCAAAGCCAGCAAGAGATCCATCGGCCAGTGCCTTTCGCGTGGCCTCGTCCAGGATCTCGTGGTGCGATACTCTGCCACTGCGATATGGCAGCCAAGGGACGAGTCAGAGGGATGCCGCCTGGTTAGATGCCAGCCGAGGGCCACGTACCTTTGCGGAATCTCTCGCTCCGAGGCAGACTTTGCAAACTTTTTGTGCTTGATGACCGAGTACTTGCCCAAAACGTCCTCTGGCAGGATCTTTGGCGGCTGCTCATTGCCGATCGGCGTGTCAGCAACAACTCTGAGCACGGTGTTGCCAGCAGGACAGAGCAGAAACTCACGACTTGGTAGCCAGGCAGGCTCGTGTCGATGGTTTTGAGGTTCAGACACGTGCAGATCATCTCGATCTGCTTGGACGAGCATCGGCCAATGAGACCCTTGAGCAGCTGGTTGCGCTGGCCGTCCGACATGTTGGAAAAGGTTGACCACGTGTGCTGCACGAAGCTGTGGTTGGTGTCCTGGTTGGTGAATGTGATGGAGCCCATCTCGGACGGCTGAGTGGCCACCGCCAATGGGGCAAACTGTAGATGCAGGGGACCAGTGCCGAGCTTGGGCAGCATCTGCTTTCCAGCCGCCTTGTATGTCATTGGCTGATGCTGCTGTTGTTGTTGCGTGGCGGTTTGACGCGGATTCGATGCTGGATGGCCGTGGCCCTGCTTGGACGGGTAAAACGACACGCTGCGCTCTGAGCGTGGCTGGAGTGGCGAGTGCTCATGCTCTTGCTGCATGGGTAGTGGCTGCCCAGCATGCGCATGCGAATGGGCATTACCGTGTCCGTGACCGTGCCTTGTCCGTGGGCATGCGAGCCTAAAAAGTCGAGCGTCGCGCTGCCGCTGCTGTTGCCGCGCGCGTTGCCCATACTCGTCCCTGAGCCGGTGCCGCTCACACCTCCAAAGTCTGCCCCTCGGCCATGTTTAGCTGCTGGATCCGACTTCATCTGCGTCTCTTGTTGTCTCTTGTTGTCGCTGCTGTCGTCGCTGTTGGTCAGCTTGTTGGTTGCGTTGGCAAGAGCGTTTCGTCGCGTTCAACCACAACACCAACAACCATGATTGCACTTGGCATGGGTGCGTCTTGGCGGCTGTCCTGCGCCAGCGGCCGCGCAGTGGCTGCTCGACGGATGCAGCATCAACAGCACTGCTAGTGCCGCACTGCGCAGAGCCACTGACGCCACGCCATGCCACTGCACCGTCGCTGCTTGCCAACCGCCAGAGGGTTCTGCCAACAAGATCGGCATTGGCCTTCTCGAGCACAAGCCCGACGGCCAGGTCGTTGTGCTGGCCAACCCCCGCCGCACCTACATCACTCCGCCAGGCCAAGGGTTCCTGCCCAAGGACACTGCCGTCCACCACAGAGAGAATGTCCTCAGTCTTGTCAAGGAAGCGCTCGCCGAAGCCAACATCAAGCCATCACAGATTGACTGCATCTGCTTCACCAAAGGTGTGCCACTCGAGTGTGCTGCGCAGGCGCATGCATGGCTGCCGACCGCAGATCTGACGGTGCTGCGTTGCTGTGGATAGGCCCTGGTATGGCAGCACCGCTCATGTCCGTTGCACTCGTCGCGCGCATGCTCTCGCTGCTGTGGAAGAAGCCGCTCGTTGGCGTCAACCACTGCATCGGACACATTGAGATGGGCCGCATGATTACTGGCGCACAGAACCCGATTGTGCTCTACGTCAGTGGCGGCAACACGCAGGTCATTGCATACTCTGAGCAGCGGTACGTGCAGCGTGTCTTGTGGCGCTGGATGGGCGGCAGGACTGACGACGCGGCGATGGCTTCAGGTATCGCATTTTTGGAGAGGCAATCGATATTGCTGTGGGCAACTGTCTGGACCGGTTTGCTCGGATCGTCAACCTGCCCAACGACCCCAGCCCTGGATACAACGTCGAGCAGTGTGCCAAGAGGTAGAAGCCGATCGTCTTGCCATTGGTGTGTGTGTGCTCCGCCATCTCACCATGCAGGATCTGGCGACCAGAGGCAAGACGTTTATCGAGTTGCCGTACGGCGTCAAGGGAATGGACGTGTCGTTCTCTGGCATCCTGAGCTACGTTGAGACGATTGCAGTGGACAAGCTCAAGAAGGGCCAAGTCACGATTGACGACCTGTGCTACTCGCTGCAGGAGACGCTCTTTGCCATGCTTGTGGAGATTACCGAGCGTGCCATGGCACATGTGGGATCCCAAGAAGTGCTGATTGTCGGCGGCGTTGGATGTGAGTGCCTTGCAATGCCAAGCGGTCGCGATCGTGTGTGCTGGACTGACGCTGGCGGACAGGCAATGTGCGGCTCCAACAAATGATGGAGAGCATGGTCAAGGATCGTGGCGGCCACCTGTTTGCGACTGATGAGCGGTGGGCTTGTGCTGGTTTTGGCATTGCTTGACGGTCAATCCATCACGGTCGTGCTCACACATCTGCCGTTTGGCACAGGTTCTGCATTGACAACGGGCTCATGATTGCGCAGGCAGGCGCGCTCATGTATGCGTCGGGCACGACCACCAAGCTTGAGCACACGACATGCACACAAAGGTAGGCAGCATCCAGCGGGCGATCTGCTTGGAGTCATGCTCGCCAGATCTGACATGTCTCCGCGCCGGCAGGTTCCGCACAGACGAAGTCCATGTGGCATGGCGCGAATGAAAGCTGTGCATATCGACGATCTCTGTTTTGTGCTGCTGTTGCTTCCCGACTTCCCAGGACCCGTGGCAATGCCGACTTTCCCTCGCGATGTGAACGTCGCGCTGACGTTCGGACGAGAAGCAGCAGCAGCCACGAAGAGGGCAGAGCACAGAGGGCATGACGTTCGCTGCATTCAACACAGCACCTGCAAGCGCCATCCCAAGCCACATGCAGCAGCAGCAGCAGCGGGGCTCTTTCCAGTCGTCGCCTGCCAGTTCCGGCCGCCGGTCCAAGCGGCGTCTTGGTGACGCTGGCGACAGCGACGACTCGGGCCAAGACCACGACGGACGGCAGCACGGCCAGGGTATGGCTCCACGATGTCTGCCTGTCTGCCGTCTGTCTGGCTGCCCGGGCTGGCTGCCTTGGCTGCCGCATGCAGTCACACATGCTCACGCCCGCTTTCGCCTGGGACAGGCGCAGGGCCGGCAGCGTCGCCCGACGGACTGTTTCGCTCCGTGCAAGAGGGCTTCAAACGCATCCGAGTCGACAGCTCGTCGCCGCTCACAGCCGGCACGCATTCCGATGGGCCACCAATGCAAGATTACAACCAGCTGGACCAGCAACAACAGCAACAGCAACAACAACAACAACAGTCGGTCGTGTTTGATACCAGCCCCAGCGCTGCCGGTCTGGGCGTCAGCATCGGCGTTCCACACCCTCACAACCACCACAGCCATCACAACCATCACAACCATCACAACCATCACAGCCATCACCTGCACGTCCCAAGCCGCATCTCCATATCAACACGCTCGCACAACCAGAACGGCCCATACCCATACCCATACCCATCACGGCGGTCATCACTCTTGTCAAGCTCATCTGCTACATTAGTATCCCTTCCGCACCACCACATGGACGCCGCGTCTGACATGCAGCTCATGGACTCGTCCGACGCTGCCGCAGAGCAGCCGGCGACAGACACGTACACGGGCGTGAACCAGCTGCTGTCACAACTCCACCAGTCGCGGCTGAATAGCGAGCGGTACCAGGACCAGCTGATGATGCAGCAGTACCAGGAGCAGCTGCTGCGGGAACAGCAGGCACTGGCGCACGCTGCGGATAATGAGGAGACGGTGCTGAACCAGTACCGCAACGTCAACCAGCAGCTCCATCAGTACCATTTGAGTCGCTCAAAGAAATAGATGGATTGATCGTGTGTGACCGTCCCTGTTTATTTGTGCTCGTCTGGCTGGAATCGTTTGGATGCAACTGCGATTCAAAGCCTCGGATCAGATGCCCTCGCCGACATAGTCAAAGTCGTCTGTATCTGGATTGTACGCGTCTGGACCATGGGCATGCGCTTCGTTAGAGAGCAGGAGCAGGCAGGAGCAGGCAAAACCACCTTGAACCGGCGTGCCACTCACATCGTCGAAGGTCAGCGCCATACGGCTGCGGCTTGAGGCAATAGACTGTGTGCAGCGGCACAATCATGCTCGGCACTTCTTGAAGCGGAATGCCAGCAAAGTATGCGAGCAGTGTGCGCATCACGACCTGATGCGTCACAACCAGCACGTCGGATTCCATTCGCTCCAGCTCCACAATCACTGGCCGCAGCCGCTCAATGACGTCCTGTCATGGGGGTCAGACTACATCCACAAACGACAAGCAGGCGGGCAGGTGGACAAGTGGGCAGAAAGACAGACTCACAATGTACGACTCGCCACCCGAGCCTGGATAGCGATACAGCAGCTTGTTGCGTGCACGTGCAGCAAACTCATCGGGGTGGTTGGCCTCGACCTCGGCATACGTCATGCCCTCAAACGACCCTGCATAGATCTCGTTCAGGAACCTGCGTGGCAATGCCAGCTTAGTCGCCGGCCATAGCAGCCCATCCAGTGCACGTCATGACTGCACCGACACGCACCTGACATTGTTGATCTCATACTCGTCGGGATCAAAGTAGTCTGCAATATCCATCGTTCGACGGAGCGTTGATGTGTACACTGTCAATGGCGTGACGCCCTCGCCTTCTTCCGCCAGCGACGACATTAACCCCACAGGAAGCGGCTCCTTGACTTCATCGCTCGGCTCGTCACGTTCTTGCTTGTCTTGGCCGTCTGCATCAGGCACATCATCCATATTGGTGATCGATATGCTGATTTTGGGCGTCGTGGAGATGGTGTTGGCGCTGGCTGTATCGGACGGTGCCTCGCCGATGGATGTGATGGTGCTCTCCTTGGCCTTTGACTGGGGTGGATGCAGCGTCTTCATGAACGTTGCCAGTGCTTTGGTGTATCGCTGTCCGAGCGGCGTGAGGGGCGGATCGCCTCCAATGCGATTGCTGAGGTTGAACTCGGACTCGCCATGGCGCGTCAACCAGATCGTGCGGTGCTTGATGTGGATCTGCATGAGGTAGAACACGCACTGACTCGGGAGATAGCCGCGGATATGGTGCGCAATCACTTTTTGGCCGACATTGACAATCTTGATGTAGCTGGTTGTGCATTGACAGAGTTGGCGTTAGCGCATGTCAAATGGGCAAAAACGTCTGGGGCTATATGAAGCACCGCAAGGCACACCTGACATCGCGCTTCTCTTCTTCCTCGGATATGGTCTCATACACCTTTTCGTAGTTGGCAATACGAGACATGAAGTCACGGCGTGCCACTTCTGGATCCATTAACTTGTAGTCGGGGCCATTGAGCTTCATCTGCACGTTCTGCTCAAGAACTTCGGGATCCGGGCAGACACTCTCTGTGGCGGCAATCCCAAAGGCGTTAGTACCGCGCATCCAGTCCGATCCAAGGCCGGCCAGCATACCAATGAAGAATGCCTTGATGCCAGTCTCCTTTTCAACGCGCGCCAACAGAGCCTGGCGACGCTCGACAGTCGAATTGGTTGCGTCGTGGATGGCAACCTTGCCGCCCTTCTTGAGCCACGAAATCAGCTCATCCAGCGTGTCCATCGCAAGACGCTCGCGGACGGCCTTGGCATCGGCATTGCTTGCATCAAAGAACTTGGCATCGTGCGTCGTTGCAGATCCAGGTACTGTTGCAACGACTGGCGACTCATGCGCGTGCTGCGGTACTGTTCGTAGCGGGACGACGCCACGGGGCTTTTCAGACACGGATGAATGGATCGGACTGGTCTCGCTCGTGCTGTCCGACCGAGGCGGCTTTGCATTTGAGGGTGATGCACCATCGCCTGCAGAGAGCGGCGAGGATGGATATGGGCTCGGCGGTGCGTCTTGATGGACGTGCGCGGTGTGAGACTAGGTGTGTAGATACTTGGCCGTGGATCACAGTGGGCGATCGCCACGTACCTGATGGACTGGATGCCATGACTCTGCGGCGGTTGCCAACGTTGAAGACTTTGGTCTTGAAGCCGCACCACGACAGGTAGCGGCAAAGCTTCTTGCAAATGTCTGCAGGAGAAGGGTCTGATGAGCATACGCGACTCTGATGGCGCCAGACATATATGGTGAACGGAACTCACACGACTTTCCACGAGCGGGCAGTCCAACCTGCATCGCACCACGCTAGTGGTCAGCACAGCATGTCGAGTCAAGGGCAGCAAGCAAGACGTGCCATGAAGATGATGTACTTGTGGCCAATCTCGTTCTTGAGCTCGAGGATGTCTGTCAGGTGATTGCGTGAGTAGGTGTGAGTGTGAGCGAGTGGGCCTGTAAAGCCACACGAAGGCGCGGCCACAGTCAAACGGCTGACGCGGCCCGCGTGTCACAAGCGAGGCAAGGCAGGCAGCCCCTGGCACATGCGGCCGAGTGGCGGCACGGGCGGGCAGACGCCGACAGCGGGTAGAGAGCAGCGGGTAGAGAGCAGCGAGTAGCGAGTAGCAGGCAGCTAGCGGCACTCACCCTTGCGCGGCCGAGCGCTGGAGGTGGACGTCATGGACGAGACGCTCGAGTTGGAGCCCGTGCCGCGCTCCATGCGCACGCTGCCGCTGCTGCTGGTGCCGCCGCCGGTGTTGCCGCCAACGCTGCCGGCGAGCGCCGCACCCAGCAGCTCTCTGAAGCGGTCCATGCGTCTGCGTGTGCGTCTGTGTCTGTTTCTGCGTGTTCGTCTGCGTCTGCGTCTGCGTCAGGCTGCTGTGTGTCGGTTCCTGGATGGGCACGTTGATGGTGGTGAGCGGTCGAGCGGCACGCCACACACACACGATCGGCAAGGCGGACAAGCGCCGAGAGCCCAGGGCCCGAATGTTCATTAAAAATACACGGTGTTGTGCAGGATGCTTGCTCCCGTCGTCGCCACAAACTGTTCCAGCAGGCCCTCGATGTCCTGGTCCAGATCGCCCGCGGCCTCACACTGCGCAGCCCCCCAGCGCAACAGCGTCGCGTCAGCACCGGCATGGCACGCAACGCACTCATCCGGATGAACCCACCGCCTGCGCCAGCCTGAGAATCAGCTTCCCGCCCACGGCTGCCTGCTCGTGGTTGTCGGTGATCTCGACATTGACCACATGCACCGGCTGGTGGCACTTTTCGCTGCGGTTGAGGATCGCTGTCGTCGGTTGGTTGCGAGTGCGTGTGCGTGTGCGTGTTCGTGTTCGTGTTCGTGTATGCGAGCGTGCCACGGCATGCATTCAGTACGCAGCGATGCAGACGCACGGAGCATGGCAAGTGGAAGGCTACGCACAGTCGCACGCCGCATCAAAGCACCGCTCCTCGCACGTCACAATCACATCAAACGTGCGCATCGTCTCCTGGAACCGCTCCGGTGCTCGCTTGATGTTGCGGTTGCGGTCCAGCATCGGCAGGATCTTGTTCTGCGTGTATCTGTCTCTCGCACCAAGGCGTGCATGAGTCCATGCGACAGACAGACAGCCAGACAGTCCATGCGGCAGACAGCCAGACAGACAGACAGCCAGATGGACAACAACCACGCAGGCGCTGCCCACACATACAGCCTCTCGTCCTTGCCTGCTAGCTCCTTGTAGATGTCGTCGTACGGCGTGCCAAAGCTGTAGATGTTGGGCTTGTCGATGGACGGGCCAGGCAGCCTCACCGCCGAGCCGGTGCCAAACGAGCTCACGTCAAACCCCTCTCGCCTGTCCAACGAGCGCATGAGTGCTCACATGCGCCACTGCCCTCTGCCCTCTGCCCGCTGTCTCGCCGGTGCGGCCACTCACTTGAGCACATTGTGTGCCTCCATCGAGCGGTTCTGGTTACTTGCACACAGCACTGCGAACCGAAGGCGGGGCATCGCGATCGTGTGTTTGATGTCTGAACGGAAAGTGCAAGGTTGACCCAAAAACCGTTCAATGGATGATGACCACCGTGCATGCAAGATGGCACGGACGAGAAGGCGGGCACATGTGCGCACTCAGATAAACTTCTTGCTCTCCTTGTTCTTGCTGCGAGTGTACACGCCAAAGCACAGCGACACAAGGCCAAGCCCGGCAATGCCAGCAAAGATGTACAACGCAATGAACAATGCGCTCGTGTGGCCCTGAGTCTGCATCTCGTGCGCACGGCGTGCAGCCTCTTGCGGCGACGACCGCACGGTCTCGTGCGTCTCCTCAATCATCTTCTTGGCCTGGCCGACCTTGCTGTCAATCTGGCCGAGTAGATTGTGCACCTGGAATGCCGCATGCTCGAGCGTCAGCACACCGCGTTTGGCAGCACTGCATCGCAGCCTGGCTGGCTGGCTGGCTGGCTTACCACTTGTGCAAGGTCGCGAGTCGTGCGGGTAAGACCGCGGATCTCTTCACGGATCCCGTCAACCTCTGACCTGGACACCCCCAAAACCAAGCAGCAGTCAGCCACACGCTCCTTTAGAGACTCGGCACGACACAAACGTACTTGATGTTGTCAAACTTGGTGTTCAGGCGTGTCTCAAAGGCACCTTGGTTGGCATTCGTCACAATGTCCTTGGGGATGTTGCTCTCGGCATGCTGCGTGGGCGGCTGGCCAAGCTTCTGCTCAATCAGGTTAAGCGCCTCAATCATGCGGAACTGGTTCTCCTCAATCTTGACAATCGACTCGGGCTATGGATCGCAACCGAGAACGCGAGGGGATCAGTCAGTCAGTCGATCTATCGCTCTGTAAGCAGCAACGATAATCAAAGAAAAGCCAACGGACCGTGAAGCCAATAGATGCTGCAAGAGTCTGCTTGTCAGAGAGACCTTCTTCCTTTTCCTTGAGCTTTCGGACCTTTTCCTCGGCCCTTTCAATTTCCTGTGGCAGCCACCAAGGTCAGCATGTTAACTTCACCATGCACAGCCTGCATGTGCACCAGCGTCTTGCCTTTTGCAGCGAATCATCCATCTTGAACTTGCGGCCCTTGGCAATCTCCTCTTCCTCAAACGGACGGTTCTTGTGCTGCACAATATGATCAGGTTTAGTTTGCGTGTGGAGGCGTGGGGAAAGAGCGCTTGCACACAAACCTCGCGCAGCTTCGGGTTCAGCTCGTACGTTTCAAAGCTCAGGACATCGTGGTCATCTGCGCAGATTGATCCGATCAGTCAAGTCATGCGCATGAACGCATCAAAGACGCATGCCGCAGCCCCACTCACCCATGTCGTTCTCTCCAGTTGCAGCACTGATGCCAAAGTGGTAGCCCGTCGGCAGGTTGGCGTGCGGCACGACAAAGCACGTGACGTAGTTGTTGCCGCCCTGGCGAACATCAATGTCGAGCTGTTGCCGCAAGGCCACATCAAAATGTCAGCTGGACACTCGTTGATGTGCATGCGTCTCGACAGGGCAGCAGAGAGCATACCGAAAGAATGCCGCCAATGTAAGAGAGGCGCACAAACACGGGTCCAGGCGAGTTGCGGTACTCGCGGTAGCAGGCACCCAGGTTTACTTGGGACGACAGGTAGCTTTTGAAATCCTCGAGGCTCTTGGTGCCGTCGTTGGCCAGTCCATACACAAACGGGTTGTACCGCTCGTTGGGCAGATCGCTCGTGTCAAACACGATCGCAATGCCTGCCATGCGCGCATGCGTCGAGTTTCCCGGTTTTGGGTCAGTCGCACTGCAATGGCAAGAGCGGAAAGAGACGGCAGCTCACCCTTGAACTTGGAGCTGTGGCCGTAGAAATCCATGGGGCCGTTGCGGTGAGTGCCCTCTGTGTACCAGAGCACCATGCCATCGCCACCGGCAACGCCATGTCCAGACACAAAGAACGACATCTCAACCTTCCACTCGGGGTGCTTGTTGGGAATGGCAGACCAGATCGCGCCACGGCGGTACGGCATGCCCATGGCGAGACGGATGAACTGGTGGCCAGCGACGGCGTCTGTTGGCCAGAGTATCATGCGCCAGCAGCGAATAAACAGCGAGGTGAGCAGGCAAGCCAGCGCGGGCAGATCGGAGCAGCTATGGAACACGGAGCGCCGTTGGCGAGAGATGGGACGTACCGCCAGACGTGTTAAAGTACGGGATGGTGGTGTTTTGGAGAAAGTACGGCTGCTTGAACGACATGCGGTAGTCGAAGCGGGCATGGGTGCGGTCGACGAGGGTGTCGCCCTTGGACGTCTTGCCAGTGGCGTGGCCTTCTGGGCGAGCCATGCGAGCGGCAGCCACAGACGGCAACGACGCTGACGCTGCAACAGACAGCGCAGCAATGGCGGCAGTCTGCCACAGCACAGTGGCAGCACCAACGCCTGTGCCGGGCTGGCTCAGAAGGGAGTTCGAGGAGAAGAGGGCGGCGGCGGTGGGCCCGTCGGCGTGGCCCAGCGGCAGCACCAACAGGGCAGCAGCCGCGACAGCAGTGGCAATCGCCTTCATCTCTGAACGCGCAGGTGGATTCTGCAGGAACAAGCAAGGAGGCAATTCGTTCATTTCGCAGTTGAGGGCTGGTTGTGGGTCCGTCGCCATGGCGGATCTGGCAAGGCTACAGGGCCGAGCCTCAGATCTTGGAGATGTCGCGGCCAAAGACATACGTCTTGAACCAGTCCCAGGCCAAGAGCACACGCGTGCGCAGCGAGACTTGCCGGCTCAGATACGCCGATCGCCACAGAACAAAGGCAGAGAAGCCGCCAGAGGCCCAGCCTTTGCCAGAGTCAAACACGGCAGACTCTGTCGTTTGCGATCGCTTGTCAGTCTTGCATGCATGGCCTGCTTCTCTCGCGACGCATGGCAAAGCGACGCAAGCCAGTAACTCACCGCCGCCGACGTAGGAAAAGTTGCCCAAGTGGTTGTACCGGAAGGGCCGCTGCCAGTCCTCCTTCTGGTGCCACTCGCGGGGCTCGTACTTTGCCAGCCGGTTGAGCTTGTTGGCCAGATAGTATCCCTGCTGCGACGCAACCTGCGCAGTGGCCGGCAGTAACGTCATGCTCTTGTCCACAATCTCCAGGCGTTTCTGATGCACACAACCGAATCGCGTCAGGAATGCGCACATTTCCATTGGCCATCCACAGCACGCATGCGCACCTTGATTCCCTCAATGTCCAACTGCAGGATCTCGTCTGGCATCGAGCTACCGAGAATGTCTTGGCGCAGAGCCGTCAGGTGGGCGCGGGTCTCTGGGTGCTTGTTCATAATGTCCGTGATCAGACGGTCGAATCCGGCCGCCGTGACCTTGTCTGCGCCACTTTTGGACAGCCTGTGAACACGTATGGCATGCGTCGTCAGCCGTCTGGCCCGATCGCGAGTCAGTCGCGCTGTCCAAGTCCATCGGCATACCACTCGTTGGTAAGCTCGAGCGTCTTGGGTGTCTTGATGGTGGCGCAGTCGCCAAGGGCATAGACATCATCAACGCCTTTGAGGCGCAGGTGGGAGTCGACGCAAAGAGAGCGGGCGTGTTGCTGCGGCTCGAGCTTGGCGGTCAGTCGCTTGGTCACGTCGAGCATGCCGATACCTGTGCTCCACACACACAGGCCATACGGGATTCTGTCCGGCATCACGCAGCATTGATGAGCACTTGAAACGGCTGCTGCTGCTATGGACACAAGGCTTACTCTTTGAGCTCAAACTCGGATGAACGAGCATCACGGCGCTTGTAGATGATCTTGTCCTTTTCGACAGACACGACAAAGGCGTTGGTGATCACCTCGATGTTCTGGCGACGGAAGCGGTTCTCGGCGTAATGAGAGATGGCTGAATGAGACATTGGTCAGCCAGAGCTGTGTGCGATCCACGCAAAAGGCACGACAAGAGGCACACCTTCGTCAAACGTGTTGAGGATGTGATCGGCACCCTGGATAAGCGTCACGCGCACAGACGACTTGAGCAGATCAGGAAAGTACGTCGTGAGATCTTGGTTCAGAAAGTCAAACAGCTCGGCTGCAAACTCGACACCAGTTGGACCGCCGCCAACAATCACAAAGCTGAGCAGTCTCTGTCCACACGCCAATGCAACCAAGAGTCAGCAAACGCGCCAGATGCACACAACGATTGTGATTGGAAAGGTTACAGACGTTTCGCTCTTCCTGTGATAAGCCGGGGAAACTGGCTTGCTCAAAGAGCGTCATCAGACGGTCGCGGATGCGGCGTGCATCCTGGATGTTCTTGAGAAAGTGCACGTTGCCGATCACGCCTGGAATGCCATACGTTTCGTTTCTGGCACCGACGGCAATCACTGCCGGCCATTCTGCAGTCAGCGTAGCGATATGAGCCAGATAGGGATGGATCACCAAACGCCTTACCCAGCTTGTCATAGGGCACAAGATACTTGTCCTTGTTGGCGTCAACGACCTGCACCAGCTTGTTCTCAAAGTCGATGTCTGTCGAATGCCGATCCGTCAGCATCATGGCACAATGACAAGCCGCCAGGTGGTGCATCGCTACCTTGCGTTTCGGCCTGGACGTAGCGAGCCTCTGTGCGACGGCAGATCTTGCGGATGCTCTCGAGCAGACTGCGTGACTCGACCGTGCCGGTGGTTGCCTGCCAGCCACGTGCGTCAGCCCAGGACGAACATTCATCCAGCCCACAGCCAAAGCAGCGGCTACCTCGGGCAGCAGTGGCGTGAACAGAAAGTAGTTGGTCGGGGAGATGACAATGGTCTCTGAACAGGCATGTGTGTGCATGGGAGGCAAAGCCGTCAGAGCCAGGCGGCCGCCGCCTTTTCATCCCAACAGAGCAGAGGAAACTCACGGAACGCCCCACGACGCAGCTGCTTGACAATCGTCGTGGCTGCCCAGCCAGTGCCAAGCACAACAAGGCGCGGACGCTTTCGTTGCTCCCAAGACATCTCCAGGTCGTGGAGGACGGGCACCGGGGCATCCCTTGTCGGCGTTGCAGGCGACTCGGCCGGAGCAGACGATGCAGACGATGCAGACAACGGCGTGGTCGATGCAGGCCTCGCCAACCAGCCAGAGGATGGCCGCAGCAGCCTGACGGTTTGCACGGTTCGGAACATCCGTAGACGGCCTTTCGGGAAAACGGACGAGTTTGTGGAAAAATGCTCAGATCACAACATACCAAGCCAGCCATTGGCATCCACGGCAGCCTTGCTTGACAGCGCGCCGCTTGCGAGTCCGAGGACAGAGTGGCACCACACGCCGTGGACCTCATCCAAAAAGAGTGAGCAGTCTGAGCCAGCGCAGCAATCCACACAAGTCACGTGACGGCAAGCCAACGAGCAGCAAAAGTGCGACAACGGCAGGATTCGAACCTGCGCGACCAAAGGTCACTGCCTTAGCAGGGCAGCGCGTTAACCACTCCGCCACGTTGTCTTCCCTCTTGTGGCTTGTCCTCGACCGTAGCATCCATGAACCCTACCTGTGACTCTTGCTGTTTCTTGCTCTTTCTTGCTTGCTTGCGTTCTCTGCCCTCTGCCCCCCTGCTGGCTGTGCATGTAAGTGCCATGGCTGACATACACCATCCACTGTCCATTGGCGTCTCACCGTGTGCCTGTCTGCCTCCCATGGCGCGCACACCAGATCTGGCAGCAGAACACACAGCCTTGGCCGGTCGCGCTTCCTTCTGCGACTCTCACTGTCACTCACAGCCACTCTCGCCTGATGCGGCACCATGCCACACACACACACACACACACACACACACAGGCAATGGAAGCCCCAACGATGCAGGAACAGCATGACAAGGTGTCTGTGGAGCAGCAGCGTCTGTTTGGATGCATCGTTGACGACATTGCCATGGCTGCTGCTGTGTCCATGGAGTGCCATCGCGACTGTCTTGTCTGCTGTCGAGAAGGCTGCCCGCGAGTGCCTCTCATCATACTGGCCCTCATCGCCTCTCTCTGCCCACATCCAAACACAGGGCTGCCCACTCCTCCTCATGAGCCAGTGTCGGCTTCTGCTGTTTGCTCAACGCGACGGTCAGGCACAGCGTGCCAAGCCACCTGAACATGCATCAGAGAATGCCTCTGATCGTCGCTTCTGGATGCTGTCAAGGCTTGGCATGCGGACCTGGCAGAAGCAGACGCAACGCGGCTGACGACAAGCAACGCACGGCTGCCTCTCGACTGTGACTGCAAGCATCTTGTCTGTGCCCTGTCTCTTTGCAGTCTCTCTCGTGCAATGCTCGTGCATGGGCTCGTCTGCTCGTTGCCCACTCACAGGCCGCCACATTCAAAGGCAGACGTCTCTGGCGAGTGGATGGATCGGAGCGTCGGGTATTCATCAGATGTACATTTGGACTGCCAGCATCGATCACACAAGCACAGGCTTGTCGTCTGCGGCATGCGCAGAAACGCCTGCCTCAAAGCTGCGGTTCCTGCGTCGGATGACAATGAGGCTTGCAACAACACCGACTGCCACAAGACACACAGCAATACCGCCAACAATCGCGGCAATCGGGAAACGGCTTGCTGCTTGCTGCGGCTCGCCTGGTCAACGACGGCAGTGCAGTGGGTCAGCATGCGCTGTGTGGTCATCGCAGCATGCGCATCAGACACTCAGACCACTGCCACTCACAGACGGCAGACAGGCTGCATCTGGCACGCGCACTCTCGGTAGATGCGCAAACGGCCGTGTTTGCGCCATTGCATGTTGCGTTGACTGGGATGTTGTCTGGGAGCGATCCAGCCAGCATGGGGTTGTTGGCAAACGAGCTGTCGTGCCGTGCCAGGCGGCATTTCCATCCGTGTCAGTTTTGTTGCAGATCGCCAGACAGAGCAGCTGATGGTGTGGTGGCAACTCACAAATCCTTCATGAAGCCCAGACGGTCGATGGATGAGGGTATCTGGCCAGTCAGGCTGTTTCCATCAAGCCACCTGGAGAGTCCCAGTGTGCCGCATTGGATTAGATCGTGAGTGGGACGGTTCACGAGCACGCATTCCATGTGGTCACTGGCACTGCATTGCCGGCTTACAGGATCTGCAGGAACAACAGCTTGGACAGAGTGTCTGGGATCGGTCCCGACAAACGATTGCCACGAAGCAGTCTGTGGTGGCATGCATGCGATGGTCAGCAACCGTCACAGCCAGCAGCAGCAGGATGCACAGGACGCACAGCTTCTCAAGGCGTGGCAGCTGACCCAGTTCAGACGGGATCGAGCCGGAGATGTTGTTGTTGGACAGCGAGAGACCGGTGAGGTTGGGCAGGCGGCCAGTGCCGGTGGAATGGATCCCGACAGCGAGTTGTTTTGCAGTCCACTGCCAGCATGCCGAGTGTCAGAAGGCGATGAACAAGGCGATGAGTGCGGTGTGCTCTCACATCACAGTCAGCTCCTTCATCGTGCCCAGGAAGGACGGCACCTCGCCTGACAGCAGGTTGTCGTGCAGGTACCTGTGGCCGGCCCAAGTCAGCATGATCGACCTGTGATGGCCAGGTGTACACACACACACACAGAGACAGACAGGCGCAGAGATAGACGAGCGAGCAAGCATGAACGCACAGGATCGACAGCCGAGACAGACTGGCAAGCGACGATGGAATGGGACCCGAGAACTGGTTGCCCCACAGGCTTCTGCTCGGCATAGATGGATGGCATGAGTGGCATGCATGAGTGGCATCAGCAGTCAGGCGCTTGAGGGATGGCAGCATGGCAGTTGCGAGCAGAGCAGCACGCACAGGCGGTCGAGACTTGTCAGTGCACCAAGCGTCGCTGGAATGGGGCCAGCCAGGTTCCGATCCGACAGCGACCTGCCGTCGGTGCATGCAGCGAGCAGCGAGCAGCGGGCACCAGTTGGCATGTGTGCAGGCAGCAGCATGTCAGCAGCAGTGCGATGAGTGCCAGCAGCGACGGGCAGTGGGCACGGACAGCTTGGTGATGCGGCCGCCAGCGCACGACACGCCAGAGAACGAGCAGCAGTTGGATGGGAGCACCGTTTGAAGCGAGGGGAAGGCGTCTCGCAGCACCGCACAGTCCTGTGAAGCGATGCCGGCAGACGCAGTTGCCGATGTGTTCATGGCAGCAGGCGCTTGCTGGTCGATTGCTGGCAGTGCGGGCAAGCCAGCGGCCAGTCCGTTGTTCTTCACATGCAGGGCAGTGTCAACCATTCCTCAGCCAGCCACATGCACAGCCACTTGGGCAGCCAGCCACATTGGCAGAAGAGAAATGATTGGTCGGTCATCACTGGCAAGAGTCACAGGTAGGGCTCATGGATGCTACGGTCGAGGACAAGCCACAAGAGGGAAGACAACGTGGCGGAGTGGTTAACGCGCTGCCCTGCTAAGGCAGTGACCTTTGGTCGCGCAGGTTCGAATCCTGCCGTTGTCGCACTTTTGCTGCTCGTCGCTTCGCCGTCACGTGACTTGTGTGGATTGCTGCGCTGGCTCAGACTGCTCACTCTTTTTGGATGAGGTCCACGGCGTGTGTGTGCCAGTCTGTTCTCGGAATCGCAAGCGGTACGCTGTTGGATAGGCTGCCGTGGATGCCAATGGCCGGCTTGGTGGTGCGGTGTGATCTGTGAGCACTTGCAGCAAGGCGTTGACGTTCATTCAAACAAGCATGCTGCTTGCATAAATGTCCTTGCCCGAGTCCTGCAGTGGGCTGGCATAACCGAAGGATTGTCAACGGATCTTTACGCTGTTACCAACACGACAATCATGTCTTCATTCCAACAGCGCTCATCACTCGCTTGGCACTTGCAGTCTCTGAATGGCCGATTCGAGTCGCTTGATCACGACCTTTTTGGCACGGCCTCGTTTTGCTATAGCAAGCAACTTCTGTGCCCACTCCAGCGTGAGACTGCCAAAGAGAATGTTGGCCATTTCGGCATTGCCGTCCCAGCCAAATGCTCCAAGTTCAACCTGGTACCCGCGATCCAGCAAGTAATGCAGCATCTCCACGCTGCCCGTTCTGACTGCAATCGCGAGTGCGTATCCTGATGCACGGCCGCCTTTGGAGTGAATGTACTTGACGATTTCCATATGCCCCTTGCTAATGGCGTGGTTGAGTGCTTTGGACGTGCACTCGACACCACGAGTCTCGTGTAGCCACTTGACAATGTGAAGATGCCCAGACTCTACAGCATATTCCATCGCCCAGTATGTACATCCTGCCGTCCTGTTCTCGTGTAGCCAGACGACGACGTGCAGATGACTGTAGGCAGCCACGCCGTCCATCGCCTCCTTCGTGCAGCCCATCACACCGAGATCAAACAGATACTGCACAACATCGAGATGTCCGTATTTCGCAGCTTGGTCAATGGCACCATGCCAGTACGTGCTTGCCGGACCGTGCCTGGCAATCCAGCGTCGGAGCGTCTTGTACTTGCGGTCGAGATGCTTGAGCAGATCGAGGCAGCCAAAGCAGATGGCCAAGCGAGCGAGTGCGACTGGATACGTAAAGTCGATCAGATCGAACCAGCCGTGCCGCATGGGGATGAGAAGCAACCGACTGCGGCAAAAGTAAGGGTAGATGAACGATATGTTGGGATTGTCGTTGACTGCGTCTTGAATCGGATAGGTGGACTCGGTGCCAGGGAAGCGCTTGCAGAGACGGCGTACATGGAGCGAGAGTGTGCGTGCAGGAGTCCGTTGTCGGCCGTCGGGTTGACGTCAGGCAGCAGCGCCAGATCGCCCTGCCAGTCCATCTTGAACGCTTCGGTCCACAGATGCAGCTTGGTCGCTTCGTCGAGTGTGTCCTTGTCGTCGAGCATGCCGTTGAGGAAGCGAGTGAGCGGACCGGCGTGCTTGAGGATCATGGCGTGGATCTCGGCGGGCTTGCCGTCCCAGTGGCTGCTGCCATATGCGAGGTCGCCGGTGGCTGGCGGCACCACATAGCGAGGCACACATGGCTGTGGTATCGTTGCTGCTGCTGGCTGTCCTGGCTTGACGGCTTGGCTGCCACTCGCACCAACGACCTGCTCGACCACAGCCGACTGTTCGTTGTCTGTCGTCTGCCGTCTGTCGCTTCGCCTGCATCGCCACAGCGCTTTGTGGCTGACAGGACAAGATCCGCTCGACGCGATTGTCCAACAAGTGCCATTGCAACGAACGAGAACGTGGGACATGCACAGACACTGAATGCCATGGTGCACAGTGCGGCAGGCGTGGTGGACTGGACGTGCGAGCTGGTCCTTGGAGGGACATGCGTTGAAGCATGCGATTCAGAGACTCGATGCAGTGGCATTTCACAGTCAGCTGGCAGTCGCCAACAGACACGTCCAACACACTCCATGATACGCAGACAGTCGCCATTCTGCGTGTGCCTGTCAAGCCAGACCTCCGTTGTTGGGCACATGGATGCTGTGTCTCGCTTGCTTAAACGCTCTGAATCCCGCCAATGACAAGACACAAACAGTGACAGACTTTGTATTCATTCAGTCCATCCTGCAAGGACGTGCTCTTCTACAATCTGTCACAAGGTCATGCAGCGACCCTCTAGGCAATCAAGCACACTCGGCCGGAACGCTGAAATCGTCCTTGGTGTTGCGATGTGGTGCCACACTGACTGCGTGCACCCAGTCCGCGTCTGGCAAACCACGCCAGATGTCGCACTTGTACTTGCCACCATAGATGTGGAATCAGCGGTGATGATCGCGTTGCGTGCGACCACAAGACGGGTTGCATCCCTGCAGCGTGAGTCCAGCGAATACAAGCTGCGTGGACACAATGTTGCCGGCCGTCTGCTTGGCGTCGTACAGGTTGGCAGAGAAGCCGTACTTGTCGATCAGATCCCAGTACATCTCCCAGAGCATGTTGTTCCACACCTCGCCGACCTGGTGCACTTCGGTGCGCGACCTGAGTCCGCTGTATGTGAGGGGGCTCAGCGTCATGTTGCCGAGTACGGGAAGCGCGGAATCCACGGGCGCTCTCGACATACGACCCAACAAACCGCGGCGTGAACCGTGTGTGCGACGCGCGTGTGGTGGCAAACAGACCAAAGTAGTCGGACCAGCCCTCGCCAAGACCCTTGGCAATGCTTGTCGACAGCAGTTGCCGCTGGCGGGCCGCTCCGGTCATGCGGTTGGACACGCCATGCATAACTCATGCAGCGGAATCACAGACTCGAAGCCGCTGTCACGGTTGGGCGTGTAAGGCGGTGAACCGGAACATGTTCATCGTGCCAGACTGGCCGTCGCCTGGTGACGCAAAGTTGGCGTTGTTGGTGCCGGATGCGAGCACATTGACCGACGGGTCCCGCCTGCGCCGCTTGCCAAAGTTGTTCTTTTGGAAGTTGCCGGCCGCCTCGGTGAAGCCGTACTGGTACGCAATGTCGTGCGCAATGTTGACCATGTAGAACAGGTTGACGGCACTGGCCGCCTTGTTGACGGGCGCATCGGGTGCGAGCTTCGCATCCCAGGCCGTCTCAAACACGTCGCTGTTGGCAGCCATTGTGCCAGCGAATGAAGTGACGACGTTGTTGCCCGGTGATCTGTACTTGGTCGTTCCATCGTCGGTCCAGCCGAGCGGCGACGAGGGGATGTACTCGGGGTTGGCAATCAGGTCAAAGCCCTCGGTGGGTCAGCTTGGGAGGCGATGGCGATAAGAGGCTGTTGACATAGTCGACGACGTTGACCAGCTGGCCTGGAAGTGGGCAGGATGGATGGAATGGCAGAGATGGACATATCAGCGCGTGTCAGAAGGAGACCAACTATCAGATGAAGCAGAATGGCATCGCATGGCATGGCATCACTCACCAGTGGAGGCATCCACAGACACCTGCACCCACTTGGTGGCAAACTCGTCCTTGAGCTCAAACGTGTGGGCGTACACGACGTTGCCAGCAGGCAGCTGCACATACTCGAGCACAGGCGCAAAGCCGGGGTTGAGAGCGAGATCGCGGCCGACCTGTGCACGGGCATTGGCCACAGCAACGCCAACAGCGACGCGGACACGCGGAGGAGCGACGGTCAGGTCCCGCTTGGCGATCTGGCCAGGAGCGCCAAACGACGACGAGTAAGCAACGACGCGGCCGGCCTTGACGTGCACGCCGGCGTTGTGGTTGGCCACACGGATGCCGTCGATGAGCTGCGTGCCAAAGATGTGCGTGACGCCGACGGCATCGGTGTACTTGTTGTCGATGGCAAAGTCGGACGCTGCGATGCCGAGCTTGTCGGCGAGGAACTGGACGCCGACCTGGACAGATGCGGCCTCGGAGCTTGGCGCAAACGAGCTGCGGCCGCGAGCAGGGGCGGCGGGAGCGGGCTGCGACACGACCTCGTAGACAGACTCGGGGTAGAAGTGCGGCAGGCTCAGGTCGAGGCTGCGGCGATGCAGGTATTCGAGGCGGTGGCCCGACTCGCTGTCGTGTCTGGGAGCAGCAGGAGCCGCGAGCACGGAAGCCGCCGACGCAACAGCGAGAGCGAGGGTGAGGGACAGAGCAGGGATCATGGCAGGGATGACGAGGAGTGGCTCTGATGGAGAGGGTGGAGTGGTGGGGGCAGGCGGGCGACTTTAAGACGGCGGCGATCCGAGTACATCTGGCTGCCCTTGTCGCTCGTCTGGCACACGCGGCCGGCGGCATCCTCCGCGTTCGCGCCACGTGCACAGGGTCGAGTGGTGCACGAGGCACGCACGAGGCGTGCATGTGGTCAGGAAACCAGCCGTACAGCCGCTGTGCGGCAGTGCGGTCCAAGTTGCCAGCGTCGCAAGGGTCTTTTGTTCGACTGCGTACGGGTCTTGTGCTCGGTTGCGTCAGGGTCCACACACGCGGTGCGCTGTCCACATGCCACGCGAGCTGGCAGAGCCACACCGCGAGCCACTCGGCGCAAGACGGAGCCAGCCGCGGAAAGTGCAAAGTGCGTCCTTTGCCGCAGATGCTCTCTCCTGCTCACTGCCAGGCTGCAGACGCCAACGGTGCTGTGGTTGCTGTGTTGCAGTCGCACTGGCCCAGCTGGTGGCAGTACACAAGCGTTGGAGTCGCTCAAAGGTGGCGCAGAGCGAGCAGGTGGCAGTGACAGTAGCTGCAGCGGCACAAGCCGGCGGGCAGTGACAACAGCGGCAATGACAACGACATTGCCACAGAAACTACTTTAAGTAGCCGCCTGCGTTTCCCGTCCATCCCCAGCGGCATCCAGTCTCTACAATGCTCTCTGCTGCCCCTGTTGCCTCTGCCATGCCGGTCATGTCCTCCACGTCGCTGCCCGGTGCAGTTGCAAACGAGCTTGGTGTACCGGCTTATCGCGGCAAGGCGCTGCACGGTGTCAAGAAGCAAGGTGTGGCTGTCAAGTCGCCCGCGTCTGGCAACGAAACTGGTGAGTGCACTGTGCGGCTTTGCAGTTGCGGAACGGACACTGCCATCGCCTGCTGTGCATCGCCTGCTGCGGATCTGCCTGCTGCATGGTGTTGGCTGCACCTGGCTTTCAAGCCGAGCACAGAGAGGACGCATGCAGCCACGGCAGACACATGCATCTCTTGCTGCTGCCGTCTGCCGTCTACCGTCTGCCTGCCCGTCTGCCGTGTGGTCTTGCCAAGCGAGTATCAATCAATGCTCATCAAGCATTGTCGCGCTCTGCCGTTCTGTGTTCCGCTCGTGTCTTGCCACGCCCTGTCTGGATCCCACGCCAACAGCCGTCTACCGCTCGGTTCTGTCGCCAAACGAGCTGCTCAGGGGCTTTCCTGACATTGCAACCGTCCACGAGCTCATCAACACCGTCGGCCGTCTGCACGCGGACAAGCCGGCTCTCGGCAGTCGCATCCCCTCGATCGATCCTGCCACTGGCGCCGTCACTTGGAGCCCGTATGCGTTCCAAACCTACTCGCAGGTACGCCATGCTCCCACAGGCCGTCCAATCCACCCTTGTGCTGCATCCCCTCACTCACGCATCAACTGACACGGATAAACTGACCTTGCACAACGCAGCTTGCCAAGTCGCGCACCGACTTTGGCTGTGGCCTGCAGCACATCTACAACAACGTGATCAAGGGCGATCGCACCGCCGAGTGGTGTCTCGGCATCTGCTCTGTGAGTGGATGCATGCAGTTCATCCATCCAGCCACCCAGCAAGCCACTCACACTCGCTTGGCGTGCAGGTCAACCGTGCCGAGTGGGTCATTGCCGACTTTGGCGCGCAGGCGTTCAGCATTCCTGTCGTGGCTCTGTACGACACGCTCGGCCCAGACGCCAGCGAGTTCATCCTCAACCACGCCGATGTCTCCATCATTGTTGCCACGGTCGACAAGGTGCCGTTCCTGCTGTCGCTTGGATCCAAGGCACCCAAGCTCAGGGCCATCATTGCGATTGACCCGTTCCCGTCGGCCAAGCCCAAGATGGGAGCGATGTCGCCCATTGATGTGTGCAAGCAGTGGGCGGCCGAGAAGGGCATGGGGCTGTTCTCGTTCCAGGAGGTGCTCGATCTCGGTGTCAAGCACTCCATCGCGTTCCGTCCCCCGACCGCGGACAGCACGCTCACCCTGTGCTACACGTCTGGTGAGTCGGCATCGCTCTGCCTTGACGCAGCACCGTATGGATTGGCACGCCACCGAGTCACTCACTTCTGGACCATGCTTGCTTGTTGTGGCTTGACAGGCACGACGGGCAACCCCAAGGGTGCCATCCTCACGCATGGCAACATGATGTCTATTTTGCGTTCCGCAAACACGCTGTATGGCATTGTTAGCTCAGACCTGCACTTGTCGTATCTGCCGCTTGCACACATCTTTGAACGCGCCGTGCTCCTGAGCGCTCTCTCCGCCGGTGCAGTGCGGTTTCTTCCGTGGCGATGGTGAGCCGCACTACTTGTCCAGATCCGCCTGGCTGTGATGTGATACACAAGCCACTAACCGACATGGGTTGACCACGCTGTGCAGTCTCGCTGCTCATTGAGGATATTGGTGTGCTGCGTCCGACCGTCTTTGCGTCGGTGCCGCGTCTGCTCAACCGCATCTACGATCGCATCAACCAGCAGGCTCTCCACTCGGGATCCGCTCTCAAGGCGTCGCTGTTCCAGTACGCACTCGATGCCAAGATCGACGGCCTCCGCTCGTCCAACACGCTCACGCATTGGCTCTGGGACTCGCTTGTGTTCTCCAAGGCACAGGCGCTGCTTGGCGGCCGTGTTCGTCTGATTGTGACTGCCAGCGCACCCATCAGTGGTCAAGTCGTGGAGTTCCTGCGCGTCGTGTTTGGTTGCCAGGTGCAGGAAATACGGCCAGACCGAGTGCACGGGCGGCTTGACGTCAACGTGGCCAGGCGACCTGTCAAGCGAAATGTCGGCGCTGTGTTCCCATGGTAAGTGCTGCACCAGAAGCGGGTCTGTCCATTGAATGGGGATGGTCAACTGATACGGATGCTGATTGGATCCTTGCGGCCAGCAATGAGATGAAGCTGGTGTCTGTGCCCGAGATGAACTATCTTGCAGCGAACAACCAGGGCGAGGTGTGGACGCGCGGCCCCAACGTGTTCAAGGGCTACTACAAGGATGTCGCCAAGACCAAGGAGGCACTGACCGACGACGGCTGGCTCATGACAGGCGACATTGGCAGCATCAACGAGGATGGCAAGCTGGCCATCATTGACCGCAAGAAGAACATCTTCAAGCTGGCGCAGGGAGAGTATGTTGCACCCGAAAAGGTTCGTTATCAAGACACGCGCATTTGCAGCGTGCCGCGAGTGCGATGTCTTGAAGTGCCTTTGGCATGGCGTTATTGCCAGCGGCTGACCATTCCGCTTGTTGATTGCTGTGATGCTGCCACACGCAACAGATCGAGAGCACCTACAACAAGAGCGGGTTCGTGGCGCAGATCTTTGTGCACGGCGACTCGCTGCAGAGCGAGCTGGTTGCCATTGTGGTGCCCGACCCGGAAGTCGTGGTCAAGTGGGCCATTGCCAACGGACACTTGGAGGCAGACTCTGTCAAGGTGTCGCAGGTTGTGCAGCAGACCGCCGGGCTCACACCGCACCCCGTCATGGTCGACTTGTGCCGCAAGCGCGAGCTGAAGGAAGCCGTTATGGCTGACATGGTTGCGGTTGGCAAGGCCGACAAGCTGCTCGGATTCGAGGCGTCAAGGCGATCCATCTCGTGCCTGTGATGTTCACGCTTGAGGCTGGACTCTTGACGCCGACATTCAAGCTCAAGCGTCACGATGCTGCTGTGAGTCTGTCGTGCTGTGGCTGTGATGCGATGTGCTGTGATGCGAGTGACGCATGCTGACTGACCATGGCTGTTGCTGGACAGATTGCGTTCCGAGAGCACATCGATGCGCTGTATGCAAGCCGCCAGTTGGCTCACACAGCCACCGCACAGGCTGGTCGCTGAACGGTCGCGCGTGGTTGTCATGGGTTGTCGTTGGATGTCGTTGGATGCAATACACTCCAGGTTTTCTTGACTGTGCCATTCCTATTATCCACACGTTGCATTCGCCAACAGCCATCGGCAGTGGCTTGCATGTCTTGGTGGTTCCACAACTGGATCTGACAGCGCAAGGTGGACAACAGCATCAGTGCCAAGTCGCGTTGAGCAGCTGTCCAGCCCTGCAGTCCACGTGCAGACGGCCATCCCAGAGACCGTGGAGCAGCTGCCATGCTCGCGTCTCCGTCACAAAGCAGTCAAGACCACAAAAGTTGCCAATGGTTTGGACGGGCAAGGCGATAAAGAGTCTGCCATCAGTCTTGATGGATCGATGGATTCTCTTGCGGCCCTTGAATGCATCGATCTTGCTATCCAGCATCCAGTTGATGTCTGGCTGATGTGCACTCGATTGCTTCACCTGTTGCTTCACCTGTTGCTTACCAATTGATTCACTCACAGGTCGGGTTTGTGTATGCTATGGAACTCGACAACCCCAAGAGATGGGGGTATAGCTCAGTGGTAGAGCGCTCGCTTTGCATGCGAGAAGCCTCGGGTTCAATCCCCGATTCCTCCACTCGTATTTTGCTTTTGCCCCCAACGCCTTCCATTTTGCACAACTCGGCAGATGTGCGGTGGGGCGGCGTCTTTTTGTCCAGACAGTGTGCAGTGTGCAGCGTGTGTGCCATTTGTACAGTGTGTGCTGCTTTACTGGGCGATGGGTGCACCGTCGCGATTGACAACGCGGTCAAAGTATTTGGGTGGGATGCTGCCGTTGATGCCCTCGCTCAGCACCACGTTGTTGGCTGACCGCATGAACACGATCCCGTCTGTCGCACGGCAGTGTGTCAGTGGAATGCATGCCATGTGTGAGCGTGCAAGCATGCGAGTGGGTGAATGGACGCCTGCTGACCTTGCATGGCCAGTGCCACGTTGATGTAGATGAACGCCGTGCAGGATGACCGCATGCCGCTGGTGACGTCTGGCTGGCCGAGCAGACCGACGGCAAAGTGGATGTGTTTGCGGCCCATGCGTGACAGACCGGTCTTGACTGTCGATCGATCGAGTGAGTGTGTGTGTGAGATGGCAGATGTGGCGAGGGCAGGCACAGACGGATGCATTCGTGGACGCACATATCGAGGGCAGGTGCTGCGTGTATGTGCCGTGCACCACGACGGGCAGGTCGGAGGGATCGGTGACGACGGCCATGTCGACGTCGACCTGTGTGCGTGTGTGCAGGCACGCTGCGTGTGAGTGGCGTGGCTGGTGTGTGTGTGAGAGTGTGCAGCGGCGTGCACGCACGTTGAGAGAGTGGCCCTGGTTGGCGCGGATCAGCCAGACACCGGACTCTGGCTCTTGCTGCAGAGCGTACCGCTGCTTGTCGTTGGTGCGCACCAGATCCTGGATGTCGCACAGCTGGACGCCAGCAAACTGCGGCCGGGCAAGCTGGCAGATCTGCCGTCAGCACCTCTGATGTCTGCTCATGTGGCTGGCTGTCTGCATGGCGACTGCGACTGCGACAACAACGGTGACCGGACGCACAACATCGGCAAGGGCAACAAAGCCGTCGGGCCGCATGGGAATGCCTTCCTTGGCTGCTCCATGGCGCAGCAGATACGAGAGCGACTTGGACAGCCGGACCTGCGGGCTGTCGTTGTCTCGGCCTCGCACTCGGCCTCGTGAGCTGCCCGACTGTGCTCTCGATGAAGCCATTCGTTTGACGATCCAAGGGCAACTTGCAACCCAACCATCATTGAAAGAGTTTATGTCGAGACTAGGCACAATAGGCATCAATTAGAAAGCAAGTAAACCAGAGTAGCCCATCCAGCATCACACAAGGAACTGGCTAAACTTTTGTGTAAACTCAAAGTCGGTCTGGGGGATCTGCGAGCTGACGTCCAATGTGCCGTTGATGTTCGAGTTGTCGCGGTTGAGCGACCAGAAGCTCAGGTGCCGCACCCACGTTGTCGTTTTGGCGTAGGCGATCACGGCTTCAGCGTCATCCTGCGTCATGATACCGTTGTAGTCGTGCACGCCAATCATGGTGGTGATGCCAATGTCGATATTGAGGCCGAGAGTTTTGGTCTGGTTGCGCGCGGATTCGGTGGCAAGAATGACAGCAGGCGCCATGTCGGGCTGCGGAGTGCTAAAGTCGAAAGCGATGAGGTTGATGAGCGATGGGTGGACACCTGCGTTGATGCCCTCTTGGAGGAACGCGAGCGTGTTGGGGAAGAAGCCGGTCGGGTCGACGGGGAGCGTGTAGATGATCTCAATGTTGGGGTAGGATGCTTGCAGACGGTCAATCACCTTGAGACGTCTGCGTGTGGCAGCCACATCGCCCAGAGCGCCACCCGTGATGGTGAAGTCGAGGATGCGGATGTTGTAAAAGTCTGTCAGGAGCTTGTAGGCGGCGAGAAGCTGCGAGACCGTGAGGTTGGTGGTGGCTGGCTCAGCACCCTCGCCGCCGAGAGCGGCAATAATCTCGGCACCGTTGGAGCGCGCAGCAATGACCTTCTCGTTGATGGTTGGATTGCCCTCGCCAGGGAGAATGTCGTAGGCGCCGCCCCAGGTGATGCGGCCGTCATCGCTGACGACGAATCCAAACGAGATGTACTTGAGCGACTGCTCTTGCACGACCTTGCCGACATCAATGTTGAACAGCGTCACGTCCGTGTACGGCGCGAATCGGCGTCGGGGTGGCGCAAGCGGCACCGAGTTCTGTGCCCACTCGAGCCGCGCCTCGCTGCAGGGAGACATGACGATCTTGTTGGTCACCCAGTCAATGTCAAGACACTTGTCCGTGGTGGCGACCTTGATCTTCCTGTCGACGCGGCCAAGCGTCCATTTCTGGTGAATGGCGTCGTTGCAGTTGTAAATGCCGATGGTGCTTGCGTTGCCCGAGACCTGCAGTTTGCCCTTGAAGACGTCTGCGCAGAAGCCCGAAGCAACATTGCGCAGCTGGTCGTCCTTGTTGACCTGGAAGATGGAGCAGTAGGGGTTGATAGCGAGGACTTTCTTGTACTTTTCCACGCCGCCCTGCATACGATGATGGCGTCATGGATTGTGGTCGGTTAGATCGAGTGATCAAATGGCAGCACAAGTGAGGATGTCGCATGTGGCGTCAACATACGGCACACTTGTATTTAAACTGCTGGTGGCGGATCAGAATGCTTGGTGGACGGCCGTCGGGACGCATCTTGGCATAGGCAGGGCCGCCAGGAGCACCGTTGATGCATCGGTGCAGCATCAGACCGCCAGACGGCGACACGGCGAGACAATTGAGCGTGTTTCCGACACGGATACGGCCGTCGGTGATCTCGGTCCAGGTCTGGCTGGCGGTGTTGTTGGTGCACGTGTTGAGGACCACTGGCGTTCCTTGGACGGTGACGGAGTTGTTGGCCACGGCAAGACACCAGCCGGTCAGCGTGTGCTTGATGGGTGTGGCGTTGATGGTGCTCGTGGCCGTCGAAAACGTGGAACAAAAGTCGTCAATGGCCAGCTGCTTGCCAAGGACAGTCGTGCCATTGGTGCCCTGGAGAGTGCATGCATGACGCAGATGACGACGGGTGCGTGAATGTGAGCATGTGCATACCGCACGAACCATGGCAATTGCACAACAGTCGGGCTATCAAAGACACGTACAAAGCAGTCTGCGCTGCGTCGAATCCAGTAGTAGCTCTGAGCATGCGCAACCGACGCAAGGACGCCAACCTGCAGAATCAGACCAAGGGCAAGCATGGCGCGTGTCGTGTCGTGTGGGGATGCTTTTTCGGCAACGGGGACAGCGGGTAGCAACCTCCCTTTTGTATGCAGGTCCAAGGGAGAGTGCTCACGCCTGCATGTCGGCATACTCGGCCAGATCCTTGTATCACTCATGTGCCACATTGTGCGATCAAAATGATCCTGATTGTTTGCGGAGTTTCGTCATCTAAATTGCTGGCGCGGCCTGATTGTGATCTAAAAACAAACCGTCGCCGTCTCCTCCATTCCACGCTGTAGAAGGTCGCCCCGCTTTGCTCTGAAAGGAATCGTCGACGATGGGCAAACTGTCAAGCAGTAAAGCAGAAGGGCAGGCAAGCAACCCTGAGCTGCCGCCGCGAAGCAAGGCACCAACAGCGACCCCGGCCGTCAATATCATTCCAGAGCTCACGAATGTCTACATGGTGAGTGCTGCCCTTTCTCGGATGTCTTTGCGCAGCTGCCACTTCTGAACACCAGGCGCGCTGGCCATGTTCCAACGATTCCCGCGGCGGTCTGTCTGCAGAACAAGATCAAGCCACTCGAGGATCTCTACTCGTTCCCCAGCTTCCTCAACAGCCAGTCGCTTTCCGCTGCCGATGTTGGTGCCAAGCCCATGATTCTGCTCATGGGCCAGTACAGTGTCGGTGAGCTCTTTGCCACGGCCGCGTGCCATTGTTCGTACTCTGTCATTCACATCCGGCTCGCGATGGCTGCGAGAGCACAGGCAAAACCACATTCATCAAGCATCTGCTTGGCCGCGAATACCCTGGCGCGCACATTGGCCCTGAACCGACGGTGCGTTGCCCAACTTCCTTGTTTCGCAATCCCATCAGCACATGCATGCCAATCTGACATTGATGCATCTGCAGACGGATCGCTTCATTGCCATTATGGATGGGCCCGAGCGCAGCATTCCAGGAAACGCGGCTGCAGTCAACAACGAGCTGCCGTTTACGGTAAGCTGGGCAGCAATCCCAACCTTCTCATCGTGCGGCCAAGCCCATCTGACACTGCATTGCAAACCATGCAACAAGGCGCTGAGCAAGTTTGGCGTATCCTTCCTGAACAAGTTCCAAGTGGCTCAGGTGCCCGCGGCGGCCCTGGACAACATCATTCTCATTGACACGCCAGGCATCCTGTCGGGCGAGAAGCAGCGCCTGGGCCGTGCGTACGACTTTTCGCAGGTCATTGAATGGTTCGCACAGCGTGCAGACATGATCCTGCTGCTCTTTGATGCAAAAAGCTGGACATCTCGGACGAGTTCAAGGAGGCCATCATGACGCTGCGTGGCCATGATGACAAGATCCGTGTTGTGCTCAACAAGGCTGACACGGTCAATGGGCAGCAACTCATGCGCGTGTAAGTGATACGGCATAGTTGCAGTCATGCTTCTAGTGCTGACTGCTTAATGCTTCGTAGATATGGCGCACTTATGTGGTCGCTTGGCAAGGTGCTGCAGACACCCGAGGTCGTCCGCGTCTGTAAGAACATGACTCGGAAATTGTGAAAGCAGCGAGCGACCAGTATGGCTCATGTGATGCTCACTTGGCAGACATTTCGTCCTTCTGGGACCAGCCGTTCCAGTACAAGGACTGCGAGATTTTGCTTTCAGCCGAGAAGCAAGACCTGTTCAAGGACCTCAAGAACCTGCCACGCAACACGTCCATCCGCAAGATCAACGAAATGGTCAAACGCGCTCGACTTGTACAGGTGCATTCGCTCATCATTGCGCACCTCCGACACGAGCTGCCCAACTTTTTCGGCAAGGGCACCAAGCAGGCCGATCTTGTCAACAACCTCGAAGCCGAGTTCCAAAAGATCCAGCGCGTGCACCAGCTGGCGCCTGGAGATTTCCCTGATCCCGACAGGTACCGCCAGAAGCTGGCCGACTTCAAGCTGAGCAAGTTCCCCAAACTCGACAAGAAGATGATGCAGCTTGCGATGGACGTGAGTTGGATTCGACTGTCGGGATTGATGAGTGTGGGTTTCACGAGCAGAGATTAACATGGGCGGTGGCGGCGCGGCGTGTGTGTGGTGGGTGTGGATGGGTGGATGGGGAGACCAGGCGCTGTCGAGCGATTTGCCGCGTCTGATGAGCATGATTCCAGAAGCACCGCAGATCCTGCCATCACACATCCAGAATCCATTCGAAGCCATTTCGGACGAGGCAATAGCCAGCCCCAATGACCGTCCGCCCGAGTCGGAGCTGTACGACTACGAGCTGATTGAGAAGCGCGCATCGTACGTTGAACGGTTCCGTGCGCTTGTTGGGTCTGGCGGCGACCGCATTGCAGGGCCGGCACTCAAGGGCGAGTTTGAGGCCACGGGGCTGGACAAGGCGACGCTCGCCAAGATCTGGGGGCTTGCAGACTGGACCAAGGACGGCTACCTGGACACGGACGAGTTTGTTGTCGCGATGCATCTGTGCGAGATCAAGAAGAAGGGCTGGGTCGAGTCTCTGCCGGCGACGCTCCCCGAAGCGCTCAAGCCGAAGCGACAGTTTTAGGCGGCCCGCGTCCATCTTGGCACTCGTGTCCCCGTTACAGTGCAGTGGTGGGCAGGCGAGCGCGGGAGGCCGAGTCGAATGCCGATCGTGCCGTTTGGCTTTCCCAATAAACTCCGACCGAGTGCACACCCAGACTCAAGCAAGCAAGCAAGTATCCAGCAAGCAACCAGCAACCACACCAGCCAGACCCAAGCAAGCCAGCAAGCCAGCAAGCCATGGCCACCAACAAGCAGGCGGCACGACAACGACCGCAGCCAGACGCTCTGCAGGCAGCAGGGCTCGCAGGCGGCAGCACGTCGCTGCCCGCTGGCGACGTCCACCCGTCCGGCCGCCGGGTGCCGCACTCCACCATCACGTGAGTCACGCTCGAGAAGGCAGCCGGAGCCAGCCAGAGCCAGCCACTGACCCACCAGCGTGCGGTGCCTGCACAGACCGCCGTCCACGCTGTCGGCCATCTTCTCGGGGCTGTCGGGCATCGCCTCGTCCCTGGCACACGCTGCGTCGTCTGCATCCAGCTCGGTCTCTGGCGCGCAGCCGTCGCTGAGCCACCACCACCACCACCAGCAGCTGCATTCAACCCACGGCGGCCCAGGGCCGGGCAGTGGCACGGGTGCAGACGGCGATGCTGCAGGAGCAGCAGCAGCAGCACAGGGGCGAGAGGAGGTGGTGGCCGCCCGGTTCCAGTGGGTGGACTGGGCAGGGGCTGCGTGCTCGCCGTCGCCGTCGCCGCCGTCGAGCCGCCTGCTGCTGCTGCTCGGATACGACCACGGGCTGCAGGTGTGGGACGTGAGCGACCACGACTTGGCCACCGAGCTGCTGTCGCTGCGTGCGGGCCGCGGCAGAGTGGCGGCCATGCAGGTGCGGCTTGCGTGTCTGCCGATTGCCTGCGCCGATGCCCACGCCCACGCCAACGCTTGCTCACACCATCCCATGCGTGCTCTCACGCACAGGTCGCTCCCACACCGCCGCGTTCGCTGGGCCACGGCGGAGCTTCCGATCCCTTCAAGGCACAGCGCCCCCTGATATCCTTTCTGTAAGATTGCACGCCCACCCGCCCTGGCAATCGCATCCGCACTCACTGCCGACTGGGTCCGTCTGGCAGGGAAACAACGGCTGGCCAGCCAGCCCCCGCTGCATCCGCGTCGCCGTCGCTCGTCTCGGTCGCCTCTGACCCAGCATCGGACGGACGTGGCCGCTCGTGCACAACGGCCCATTTCCTGTCGCTTGCCACAAAGCAGATTGTGCACTCGATCGATCTCGGCAGTGGCACAGTGGACGACATGCGCATCAACACCAACGGCACCATTGTTTCTTTCGTGAGCTTCTTTTGCTGCCGTGCTTTGGTCTGCATGCCGTCTAACACTGCCGCATGGTAGAACCTGGGCACATCCATTCGGCTCTTCTCTCTGCTGGATTTCAGCATGCTCGCAGACTTTGCAGATGTCCATGCATCGCCGTTGCGGGATCTGCCCGTGTTCGACCAATCAACGCGCCTGATTGCATACACCACCACGACACCATACATCCCGCCCGTGCCCCAGCCGCAACGCCATGCATCCATCAGTGGCCATGGCTACCACAGTGCCGATCCTGCAGATGAGTTTAGCCATGTCAGCATGCCTGCCATGACGGGCGATGGACGTGCTGCGTTGAACGCAACCGCTGCTGGCGCTCAGGCCGCTGGCGAGGTCGCCACAAAAGTCGCCAAAGAAATCGCCAGCGGCGTCAAGGTTATTGGCGAATATGGATACCACGCCATCAGCAACTACTTTGCTTCTTCAGCAGCATCTGGCTCAACAGCAGCAGCAGCAGCGACTGGGCCGTTACCAGCAACAACTGGACTGTCGCCCACAACATCTGCCACGGATCTGCATGGTGCCACAGACGCTCCATCCAGCGCAACAAGCACTCGCTTGGGATCATCACCTGCATCGGCGCTGGCGGGTTCGACCAAAAGAAGGAGCGCAAACGGGAGCCGCAGGATGGCGTGGTCGTCTTGCGCAACTTGCCAGCATACGCGTCGTTTTCTCCCACTCAATCATCGCCGACCTTGTCGCCAACGCGGCTGCTTCCTGGCGACCTCCCTCCATGGCGCTGTCCTATTCTGGCGGCCCCAGCGATCCACTGTCCATCCGCGGCCTGTTCAAGCCGCATTCCAACCCTGTTGGCATCATACGCTTTGATCCGTCCGAGACGCGCATGTTCACCGCATCTGTCGAAGGCACAACCGTGTATGGATGGGACTTGACCGGCCTCTTCAGTCGCGCACGGCAAGGCAACTCGCGGGGCAGCAACAGCAGTGCTTCGAATGGCGCTGCATCTGGCACTCATTCTGGAAATGGTGCGGGCACGTCCGGTAGCACATTGTCCATGGCCGCCGGATCTGGCAGAGCGAGTAGCTCAGGATCAGGCCGGCCGCCAGCGGCAGGAATCCCTCAATGCATCTTCCGCTGCGAGCGCGGGTACACAACGGCGGTCATCCAGGACCTCAGTCTCAGTCTGGACGGCAGGTGGCTCTCTGTGTCCACAGCAAGCGGCACCACGCACGTCTTCCATACCGATTTCTCTGGATCCAAGGCTGCTGGTGATCAGGGCAATCGCAGCTCAAATCTGTCGAATGCGATCGGCAATGCGCGCGGCCGGCCAGCGTCCACATCGGCGGCAGCACCAGACGCTGGCCGGTATCGCGCTCGGTCGGTCTCTGGCAACAGCAGCATTCTTGGGTTTGGAGCAGCAGGCCACGGGCCAGCGACAGCATCCCGCGTCAAGAAGCTGGCACCAATTGCGCGACTTAATGCTCGCACGTCGATTGATGTGGTCAAGCGGATGTTTACTGGAGACGCGGGCTCGTCTGCAACGTCGGCAACATCGACAACGTCTGCTGGCGGCTCGGCTACTCATGCGTTTATGGACGGCGGCGATGATGACGATGGAGAATCGGTGTTGGCAGCTGGTGCGGCTGGCCATGGCGGGCTGCTTGGGCTTGGACGGACAGATCTGCACAACGGCCGCATTGCAGCGTTTCTGTCGACCGAGTATGGCAGCGCACCGATCAGCTCTGCTGGCTCCAGCCCAACGGATCATCCGCCACTTCCCATCGAGCGACAGCGCCTGCTTGTCTGGGATCCTGCAGGCAAGCTGTCCATGTACTGGATCGACCTCGTTCCCGTTGAAGAAGACACTCGACGCGCATCCGCCTCTGGTGGAGGGTCTGGCACGGGCGGATCGACTGGGTCTGGCCTCGCAGCCTTAACGCCGGCAATGATGCAGCTGCTGTCCAAGTTCCCCAAAACCACGTACACGCGTGCTCTTGGCGGACGGCGGATCGAGTACCGCATCCTCATGGTCCCTGTCTCGCAGTCCAGCCTTCAACGCGACCACCACTGGCGCGAGTGTCTTGCCCAAGATCTCATTCTCGGAGGGGCACGGGAGGACCTGTATCAATACCGATCCTCGGCAGCCATGGCGGCAACGGCGGCAGGAGGCTCAGCACCAGCTGCATGGACAGCAGCGGCCGCCAGACTATGGCCGTCCGAGATCGAGACGACGACATGCAGCGACTTGCGGATCCCGCTCTGGATGGACAGACAGTGCACGATGCAGGTGTACCAGACAGACCAAGCGACGCGGTCGCTTGTTGCCCTCATGGACCCCAACGCCAACAAGGACACACCTGCAGGACATGAGTCGCCTTTACATTCGTCACCGGCGCGAAATGCAGACAGCAGCCGCAGCAGCACTGCCAGTGGCACGTCGACGCCACAACGACCGGGCCTGCTGAAGCCGCGTCCAAGCTTCTCTGACCTCCCACCGACTGTCACGATCGCGATTGTGCCGTACACACCGACACCGTATGGCGAGCGCAAGGGGCTGTTTCCACGAGTCGATGGCGGTGTCAGCGGAAATGACACGGATCTTGAGGAAGGCATCTTATCTGCCATGGGCGATGGGCTCGATATGCCAGTCGGACAGCAGTCGCTTCTTGGTAAGCTTTTGTTTCAGCTCTGTATGAACTGAATGGGCTGACTGACCGACTGACCGATTGATGATGATCGCAGATGCATTCTTTGTGGACGAGGAAGGATACCACGTCATTACATCCTCGCAGTCCATTCCATCGGTCGGAGGAGGCGGACATCGATCAGCAGGCAACTATGCGGCAACGTCGGCGTCGTCGGCACTGTCCACATCAACGCCATCATCCTTGCTTGGATCAGCTTGGGACAGTGCGAAAAAGGCACTGTTTGAGGGACCATCGTCGTGGAGTCAGACGGACTCCAAGGCGCAGTCACAGCAGCAGGCGCAACATCAGATGCAGCATCAAGGAGACGGCAGGATTCCCGAGGGCGAGCTGGATGAAGAGGCCGAGGATGTTGTTGGAGATCTGGCGGCCAGCGACGGGGATGGACACGAGGACGATCAGGCAGACGACGATGGCGGCGGTGGGGACGACGACGACCAGGCCTTGGCGGCCGACGAGCACGATGGCGTGTTTGCGATGGAGCATTCCAAATAAACCCGGCAACGCACGTGCGATTGCCTACCCCTCAGCATCTGTCACCATCTGCCACCATCTGCCTTAATGCTCTATCGATCGACTCGAGCCGGCGACGCCGACGGCAGCAGGACGTGGACGCTCGAGGACGCCGTGCTGCAGGGCCTGGCGCCCGACGGCGGGCTGTTTGTGCCCGTGAGCGTGCCCGCCCTCGACCCGCGTGCGCTGCTGGCCTCGCCCGCCTGGACGGATGCGTCGTTTGCCGACCTCGCCAAGCGCATCTTCCGGCTGTACATCGACACCGACGCCGTGCCCGACGCCGCCCTGCACGGCATCGTCGACCGCTCCTTTGGCGCCTTCTCGCACGCAGACGTCACGCCCGTCGTGCGGCTGCCGCATGCCACTGGTGCCGCGGATGCCTCGGCGCCGCCGCTCTGGGTCCTCGAGCTCTTCCACGGACCCACCCACGCCTTCAAGGACGTCGCCCTGCAGTTCCTCGGCAACCTGTTCGATTTCTTCCTGCGCCGGCGCAACGCCGCGGCGGCCGTCCAGCAGCACGGCGGCAAGCGCCACGCCATCACGGTCGTGGGTGCGACCAGCGGCGACACGGGCGGCGCGGCCATCTACGGCCTGCGCGGCAAGCCCGACATCCAGGTGTTTATCCTGCACCCGCACAAGCGCATCTCGCCCGTGCAGGAGTCCCAGATGACGTCGTCCTCGACGCCAACGTGCACAACATCGCCGTCCACGGATCGTTTGACGACTGCCAGGACATGGTCAAGGCGCTGTTTGGTGACGAAGAGTTCCGGTCGCGCTACTCGCTTGCTGCCATCAACTCGATCAACTGGGCTCGCATCCTCGCGCAGACCACCTACTACTTTTACGCGTACTACGCCGTGCTGCGCCAGATGGGCGTTCTGCCTCCGCGCGGCTCCTCGCCGCCGGGCACCGACCATCCGGCATCCGTCGTGCAGCGCGCGCGCGCCACCCGCGTACAGTTCAGTGTGCCCACGGGCAACTTTGGCGATGTGCTTGCTGGCTTCTATGCGCGCGCCATGGGCCTCCCTGTCCACCGATTTGTGGTCGCAACCAACGAGAACGACATCCTGCACCGGTTCTTGCAGACGGGCCGGTACACCAAGCCCGAGGACACCAAGGCAGGCGTCGATCCCGTCAAGCAGACACTCTCGCCCGCCATGGACATTCTTGTCAGCTCCAACTTTGAGCGGCTCCTGTGGTACCTTGTCGGCGTCTCGCTCTCGCCGTCGTTCAATGCGGCCGCGGATCCGCTCTCTGGCGACAACCTACGGTCTCTGTGCGCCGACCCGAAGCGCGTGGCTGCCTCGTGCAGCACGGTCAAGAGCTACATGGACCAGGTCAAGACGGCCGGCGGATTCTCAGTGCCGCCCAGTGTTCTTGCTGCTGCGCGGTCCATCTTTGCCTCTGATCGTGTCGATGACGCGAGTGTTGCAGCCGCTATCCAGCGATACTACCATGTGCCGTTCCAGGCGGGCCAGACGCCATATGTGCTTGATCCACACACGGCTGTCGGCGTCGTGGCTGCCGAGCGTCTTCTCAAGTCGAGCGGCGACAATCCGCCTGTGCAGACGGTGTGTCTGGGCACAGCCAGCCCAGGCAAGTTCCCCGAAGCCGTACTGTCTGCCATCAACGAATCGGTGCCCGAGGCATCCAAGGCGCGTGGTTTCCAGCCGGTCGTGTTTGGCGATATTGCTCCTCGCGCGCTGGTTGAGCTTGATGGGCTTCCGCAGCGCTGTGTGCTTGTGCGCACGGGCCTTGTTGGTGTTCGCCAGACGATCCAAGGCACGCTTGACACCCCGAAATCTCATCTGTGATTGTTTCTGAACAATAAACTGATTGGGCTGTGATGTCATTTGCGGTCGTCTGAAGCACTTTCACTTGCCCAAAAGCATTCTGTCCACTCTCCCCCAAAACACTGCGATAAAAACAACCCCGTGTGTGATGGCCGTGTCACTTGCATTCCAGCTGGCGTTGTATCTGGCCATCAGTGCTGCGCACCATCTTGCGCAGGTGAGATACACGTGCGCAGCAATGCCGCTCTTGTCGCGTCGCGTCTTGTCGCGAGCCTGCGTGCTGACTCTTTTCACAGGCATTGCCCATACCAGCCGACGCCAACAATGGCCTCTCGTCTCTGTCCCCGACCGACACTGCCACGTCCGATCCCACCGCATCCAGCGCCACCAACACAGCATCCACATCCATCTCGTCCGAGCGTCTGGGCATCTATATTGCAGGCGCAGCAGGCATGGCTGTCGGTGCCGCCCTCCTCTTCTCGACTCTCCGAGCCATGCGGCCGACGCTCGAGGCTGTGACCAAAGACGCCGCCAAACCCGCTGCCGCCCCAGCACTCGACGTTCCCGAATCTAAAGAAGAGTTTGACATGCTGCCTGCCGAGCTCGACCCTGAGCGCGACAACCCACCGCCCTTCTGGCCCGTGTTCTTTGGAGAAGACGGCATCACGGGCATCACGGCAAGCCGCGGGGGCGATCTGGAGAAAGGCGAAGGATGGGGCTACGAGCCCGAGACTGAGACCGACGCGGGAGTTGATCTAAAGGATGGGATGGGGAAGAGGGGGAGACTGTCTTGATCGAAGAGGATCCGAGGTGCCGCCGCCTACGCCGCTGCTGATTGACAAGGGCAAGACTCGCGCGCCAGTGAACCCGCCCAATCCCATCCCCGAGTCTGATGATGTGCAGATGGAAGCCGTCGATGGCGACGCTGACGAGGAGGGGACGGGGAGCCGGTGGACGAAGACGGGTTCCAGGTGTTTGATCCTGCGACAGCAACAGATGTCGATCCTGCAGCCATGCGATCAAGCGGTGGCCAGCAGCTGGGTCTTGGACTGGAAACTGGCGGATCTTGTATTCTGTTGGGCGTTCGTGACGGCTTGCCACGGACTTGGCACGGACCTTGCAGCGACCTTGCACGCCTTATAGGGCAGCTATAATTGTGTCGAATGAACTGAACGCGGAAAGTTGACTTGCAACACGACACTCATCGAGATCTTGCCATGACAGGGTCGCCACGGTACTCGCACTACGAGAAGGAGCGCAAGGTCGGCGAGGGTACATATGCCGTGGTGTACCAGGGGTGGGCAGTGCCCGTCGAGAGCGAGAGCGACAAGGAGCCCAAGCCCGCCGCACCAGTATCGGCCTTTTCCATATCGGCGTTGTCAGCAGCAGCAGCATCCAAAGCAGACGGTGCGTTGACAATGGACTGGGCGGCAGCGGCCGAGTGCTGCCAGTCGAGCGCTGTCGAGTGCTGTCGAGAGCTGTCGAGTGCCAGCAGCAGACTGACGCAGACGGCACGCAGCAAAGCAGCGCAAGGGCCGCAAGGTGGCCATCAAGAAGATCAAGGTCGGGCAGTTCAAGGACGGGCTGGACATGTCGGCCGTGCGTGAAATCAAGTACCTCAAGGAGCTGCGGCACCCAAACATTGTCGAGGTCTGCTTGTGTACATGTCGCCGCTGCCATCGCCGCTGCCATCGCCACGGCCTGCGAGCGGGCCTCGCACCAGCCGCGACTGACACGCCAGGCGATCACAGCTCATTGATGTGTACACCCACAAGACCAACCTGAGTCTGGTGCTCGAGTTCCTCGATGCCGATCTCGAGATGCTCATCAAGAACCGCAACATTGTGTTCAGTGGCGGCGACATCAAGTCGTGGATGCTCATGATGCTGCGCGGTCTGCACCACTGCCACAGATCGCACGTGCTGCACAGGGTATCTACGTGTCCATCGCATGCGCCTCGCCGACCTGTGCGTGCCCAACTCACACAGCAGCTGGACAGGATCTCAAGCCCAACAACTTGCTCATTGCAGCAGACGGCCAGCTCAAACTCGCGGATTTCGGTCTGTCGCGCGACTTTGGCGACCCGTCGCGGCCCATGACGTCGCAGGTCGTGACGAGATGGTACCGTCCGCCCGAACTGCTGCTTGGCTCCAAGCAGTACGGCCCGAGCGTCGACATGTGGTCTGTCGGATGCATCTTTGCGGAGCTCATGCTGCGCACGCCGTACTTTGCGGCCGAGACGGATATCGGGCAGTTGCAGACCATCTTCCGCGCTCTGGGCACACCGACGGAAGATGACTGGCCGGTACGTCGGTGGCTGTGTTGATGCTGGCGCTGTTGCTGGTGCAAGCAACATGTGCATGGAGATGCCGTCTGACACGGTGAGACAGGGGTTGAAATCGCTACCGGACTATCACGAGTTTGCGATGCATCCCAAGACACCGCCGTCGACGCTGTTTACAGCCGCGAGCAGCGACACGCTGGATTTGCTGGAGCGTATCATGGTGTACGATCCATTGAAGCGTCTCTCGGCTGAGCAGGCAGGTCTACCGATGCATCTCTTGCCATGGCAACCGTGCTGGTGTTGACAATGAACATGTGCATGTACAGGCGCTTGACCACGTGTACTTTCGGAACATGCCGCGGCCAACTGATCCAAGCAAGCTCCCACGCGAACCGACTGGTGCACATCATGTTGACAATCTGGATCGTGGCGGCGGTGGTGGTGGTGGTGGTGGTGGTGGCACGAAGCGCAAGGCAGAGGCAACTGAAGGTATGCATGCCGGTCCATCTGTATCCTGGCCCTCACCATTTGACAGAACCTGACTCGCCGTGCCTATAAATTGCAGATGCAACCAGAAAAGTCGCGCGGAAGCTGTTTTGACACAGCGGTGCAGCTATCAAACACTCTATAAACCCACCGACATGATCACGACCACGATTGCCTTCATTCCATTCGCCACAACACAGCATGCCAACCGCGTCGGCGGCCAGTGCTGCTCAACGCTTCTTGCCGTCCTTCTTCTTGATCGTCTCGTCGCCAACAAAGATGCCCTTTTGGTTGTACGGCTCGGGCTTCCGCCACTTGCGGATCTTGGCCGCAAACAGCGTCATGGCCTGCAGATCATTGCCCTGCAGCAGAATGCGCTGCGGCGCGGGGATGCTCACATTGACGCCTTCCGGGATATCCAGCAGAATCGGATGCGCGTAGCCGAGCTTGAGCGACAGCTTCCCTTGCTCCATGAGCGCACGGTATCCGACACCGACCAGCCGCACTGGGATCATGTATCCCTCCGAGACGCCGGTGACCATGTTGGCCAGCAGGGCGCGCGTTGTGCCCCACATGGCACGCTGCTTGGGCTCCTTGGGGTTGGACACGGCGACGGCGAGCAGGCGCTTGGGGGCGTCTGCAGGGACGGGCGGGAAGTCGAGCGAGACAAACGGCTGGATGGGCATGCGAAGCGTGCCGAGCGGGCCTTTGACGACGGCTTGCGTCGTTGCCGAGGGGAAGGATTTCGATGCGGCAAACGGCTCGACGCTGATGGACACTTCGGGCGAGAACTTGAGGACCTTGCGGCCGACCATGGACGATGCGGGCACTGACGTCGAGAAGAGACGGGCCGCAGAGGCTGCCGAGGCTGCAGTGGCCGTGGCCGTGGCAGGTGTGAGGGCCGCTGCGGGCGTGCGGCGTGCGGCGTGTGTTGCGACTGCTGCGGCCGCTGCCTGCCGTGCCGTCCGTGTGCTGATCATGATTCTCGGTCGCTTGGTGCAAGGCCAAGTTCGAAAATCGGTTTGAGACATCATCCATGCAGGCTGGCTTCCGTCGCGGTGAGGAGGCGGTGGCGCAGGTCTGCGCTCTCGTCGACATTATCCAGCGACGGCGTGCACGCCAGCTGCCCACACATGCAGCATTCATTGACATCAAGAAGGCATTCGACACGGTGCCGATCGGCGCGCTGCTGAGGAAGCTGCGCAAGATGGGCATCCCGCCACGCACGTACGAGTTCCTCAAGGCACTCTACACATCATCCACTGCATGTGCACGATCAGGCAATGTGCTCTCTGAGCCGTTCAGTGTCAGGCGAGGCTGTCCGCCAAGGCTGCCCGCTGTCTGGCCTCTTCTTCAGCCTGTTCCTCAACGACATACTCGATGGCATTCCTGAGATCAGCATCCCAGCCGTGGCTGACGGTCATGGCATCCGTGCGCTGATGCTTGTAGACGATGTGGTCATTCTCGCAGAGTCGCATGTAGCACTGGCAGCCGCGGTGGAGGTCGTGGCAGCAGTCACGTCTTCATTCCAACAGCAAGTCTTGGCGATCCATTCATCACTCGCTCGACGCTTGCAGTTTCTTGATGGTTGCTTGGAGTCTCTCAATGGTGACGTTCCTGCAAAGTCCTTGGCTTGCTTGGGAAAGCAGCGCCTGTGCCTGGCCCAGTGTGAGGCTGCCAAAGAGAATGTTGGCGATTTCGGCATTGTCGTCCCAGCCGAGTGCTCCAAGTTCAACCGGGTACCCGCGATCCAGCAAGTAATGCAGCATCTCCACGCTGCGCGAACCGGCTGCAAGCGAAAGTGCGTTGTCCGATGCACGGCTGCCCTTGGAGTGCATGTACTTGACAATGTCCAAATGCTCTTCCAATGGCTTATGAGTGCTTTGGACGTGCACACTACACCGCGAGTCTCGTGCAACCACTTGACAATGTGAAGATGCCCAGACTCTGCAGCAAATTCCATTGCCTCTGTCGTGCAGCCTTCCGTCCTGTTGGCATGCAGCCACTTGACAATGTGCAGATGGCCGTTGCGTGCCGCGTCGTCCATCGCCCACGTCGTGCATCCTTCCGTCCTGTTCTCGTGGAGCCACTTGACGACATGCAGGTGGCCGTTGGCAGCCGCGCCGTCCATCGCCTCCTTCGTGCATCCCGTCACGCCCAGGCTAAACAGATACTGCACAACATCAAGATGTCCGTATCGCGCAGCCTGATCAACTGCGCCGTGCCAGTACGTGCTTGCCGGACCGTGCCTGGCAATCCAGCGTCGGAGCGTCTTGAACTTGCGGTCGAGATGCTTGAGCAGATCGAGGCATCCAAAGCGGATGGCCATGCGAGCGAGTGCGATCGGATATGAAACGTCGATCAGATCGAACCAGCCGTGCCGCATGGGAATGAGAAGTAAGCGACCGCCGTGCATGTGAGCATCTTTGAACTATAAGCTGTCGGTGTCGTTGACTGCGTCTTGAATCGGATAGGGGGACTCGGTTGACCAGGGGAGGCGCTTGCAGAGACGATCGTACATGGAGCGAGAGTGTGCGAGCAACAGTCCGTTGTCGGCCGACGCACAATGCAGGTGAGGCAGCAGCGCCAGATCGCCCTGCCAGTCCATCTTGAACGCTTCGGTCCACAGCTGCCAGTGTCGCTCATCGTCGAGTGTGTCCTTGTCACGAGCATGCCGTTGACGAAGGAGTGAGCGGGCCGGCAAGTTTGAGGATCATGGCGTGGATCTCGGCGGGCTTGCCGTCCCAATGGCTGCTGCCGAACGCAAGGTCGCCGGTGGCTGGCGGCACCACATAGCGAGGCACACCTGGCTGTGGTGTCGTTGCTGCTGGCTGCCCTGGCTCGACGACTTGGCTGCCACTCGCTCTAATGACTTGCTCGATCATGTTCTGCAGCTGGCTCTGTAGACGGCTCTGCAGACGGCGCACAAACTCGTCGCTGGCTGCGTCTGCATTGTCTGTCGCCTGTCGTTTCGCCTGCATCGCCACAGCCGCTTGTTCGCTTTGTGAATGTCCGGACAACCACAACAAAAAGCGCGACAGCGACCAACAAGTGCCAATCCCTGAACTTGCGACTCGGCAACTTTATAGCTACGCACATTCGCGCACAACAGAACTGCAGTTCATGCCTTAACTACAAGGAAGCGGGTGACGCACGGCTTGACCTTCTCATGCGATCGGACAGGCTGCAGCGAGGCTGGGATCGGAATGCCAAGCACCATCTCGAGATGCGCAGCCGTCTCGTATGCCTTGGATCCTTGCACAACAATCTCGGGCCGCTCCTTTGTGCCAACAACTATCCGCAATCAACACGCTCAATCAGTCGACTGGCTGGCTGGCTGGTTGGCCATTCCCGCAAAGCAACCGCCAAGTCACTCACCAGCGGCACTGGTTGCAATCTTGATGCGCAGCTGGTGTGCAAACTCATCGATATCCTCCGTGTAGTGCTCCAGATTCAAGATGAGTGTGACCAGCTTGCCTCCACGCTTCTTGACCACCAGCTCAATAGGTGTCAGTGGGCCCTTCCTATCCAGCCATACGGCATCTCAGTTAGTTCGCGTCTCCTTCGGTCCCGCAACATGCCAGACAGGAACAAACCGCAAGGATGGCGCAGCATCGCCGATTGTGAGCTCATGGAATGGCAGCATCTTGGCAATAAGGCGGTCGAGCACCTCGTCTCGCCGCATCTCGTTGATGGTCCGCTCGTCCTTACCAAGCACAGCATTGGCCAGAAACAGGTCGAGTCCAACAACCCGCGCGTTGTTTTTGAGAGCGAGGTTGTTGGCAGCGATGTAATCGCCAAGCCCTGATCGCACATCTGCCAGTGTCATGTACTCGCCCATCGGCCGGCTTGGTTTGTTGGTTGGTTGGTTGGTTCAGCATTGATAAGTATCACGCCTCTAGAATCGACCAGAGCAGAGTGCCACTCACATCTTGGAGATCTCGCCAACCAGGATCGTCACGTTGCCCGCGTTGGGCGGCTTGTACAGTTCCGTTGCCGCCAGCTTGATGCCATTGCTGCCTGCAGATCCTCTGGACAGGCTCTGCTGCGAATCGCTGGGTCCGTTGATAGTAGATCCCGAGGCTGTCTTTGCATTGCCTGCCAGTAGGCGTGGTGGAGCAAAGTCGACAAAGCTGCCGCCATTCCATTGTCAGCCATGCCGTGCCGCACAACCAGACGCGGAAATAGTCTGGCTTACAGAGGATGGGACAAGTTGGCTGACACGATGCGTGTCTCGCCGCCCTGCTCTTTGACCTTGAGCAGACCGCGCTTCTCCATGGCCTTGTAGAACTTGGACAACTGCCCAAGAACCGTTTGGTTGGCCAGATTGTCAGAGTCACCATTGCCATTCACGCGCATGCAGGAAACCAAACCTTTTTGTATGACGACCTCTTGATGTCCAGAGCAGTGCCACGCTCGCGGCACGGAAGCATGCACGCTGTATAGAACGAGCTTCCGGCCAACGGCAGCTGCTTGGGATCGGGCTTGATCTTGGTGATGAGTGCCGTCATGAGTGCCGCCTCGAGCATGCCGTCCATCACTTGCACAGGCACGCCAGACGCATCGTCGTCATCCTCAACGCCATCGTCAACGCCATCGCCACCTCCATTCTCGGCAGCAGCAGCAGCAGCAGCAGCATCCAGCGAGACCGTCGAAGACATGCCGTCGCGGCCAAGTGCATCCGAGTCGGCGAGGCTCTTGATCTCGAGGTCAGAGTCCTTGTCGTTGGCGTCCACAATCGACCATCCTTCCGACTGCACAAGGCTCTCAATGTCTTCAGCAGAGTCATGTGTCGTGGCGCCAACACTAGCATGCAATTGACTGTCACTGCCGTCTTCGTCGCCAATGTCGCTGCTGATGTACTCGATACTTTCCGACACGACAACTGTTGGACCGACACGCGTGACGTGGCTCGTGAGTCAGCCATCACACCAGTCTCGGCATCGTCAGACGCAAGAACCTGCCTGGAACGGGAGGCTCGGGAGGAGGATCAGAACGATCGCCCATTGCCCTGTCGGTGGCAGATGAAACCAGATCAGTCTACAGTATCAGCCAGCACTTCCTGGGCAGTCGCCAACCAACGAACCAGAGCTCATCGCCAACCGTGTGCAGCGTGTGCAGCGCCTTTCCGTGGGACATGTCGTACTTTGAGCTGGCAATCTGCGCGCTGGACGTGAGAGAGGTGCCGACAACAAGCGGAATCCTGCACATGCACCAACACAACGATCGTGCCACCAGGTCGTCAGGAGAGCATCGCATGAAAAGTCAAGCGGTGCAGCCCTTCATACCGGGATCCACGGGGGCACACTGCCATGACCTGGCCCTCTTTGAACTCTGCAAACCCAGCCATGGGCACATAGATGCCTGGCAGCATGAGATCTGTCGTGCGGATGAGCGTTGTCAGCACATGCACGACGGCCGCCAGAGTCACGCTCAGGTGGCGCAGCCATGAGTGAAACAAGCACCCTGGCGCACGCACACGCTCGGCCATCGCACATACCGGCACCGTTGAACAGCTTGGGCAGGACAGCCCGCGGAGTGGTGAAGACGGGCAGCAGGTCGTGGACCTTCCACAGCGAGTAGACGGTGGGGACGAGCGGGCCGTCCAGCATGCGGAAGAAGGCAGGCGTTTTGTTGACGAGGAACACTGTGCCGGGCTGCTCGTTGTGCGCAAAGATCTTGACGGCCAGCACTTCGGCGTGCTTGTCGCCAAGGAGACTGTCGAGGACGGCGGCCAGAGCGTCGCTGCTGCCATTCAGAGCATCGTTGGAGGCGGAGGTGCTGGCCTTGGCGGCCTTGCTGGCAGTGGCTGCCTTGGCCTTGGCATTGCTGCCGTTACCGTTAAAGCTGCCGTTGCTGCTGCTGCCTGGACGGGCAAGAGGCGGAGATGGAGACTGTTGCGGTGCACCGGCGCCGGGACTGGCGTTGCTGGCAGACGCAGACGCAGACGCAGAGGACAGCTCCTCGGGAACAGCGATGCCAAAGGTATCCTTGACCTCGGTGCGCAGCTTCTTGACGTCTGATGACCGCAAACGGCTCTGCGACTTTACTGAAAACGGCTTCTTGAACATGGCTCCACTATGGGCAAGCGGGAGTGTCAGCAGCCAGCTTGGACGGCCAGTGGGCGATGCACATCTGCGAGCATGCCACCTACAAGACTGTGACGGTTGAGGTCGATCGGTGCAAATCATCAATGTTGGAATCATTCAGTGGAATGCGAGTCACGTCTGTACCACGTGACTGGATGACTGTAAGACGGAAGCTTTATTAGCTTCAGTCCGTTAGGTGCTTGCTTCACAGTGCATCGCCGCGCCAACAGCGACTTGGCCATCAACAGCTGGTGCAGTCTCACTGTGATCGCGGCGCGGCTTGGGTGTCAGGGACGTCTTGTGCACCTCACACACAAACGGCTGGCCTTCTGCACCCTCCGTCATGCCAATCGACTCTGCGTTCGTCCGTGCATGTGTCCGACAGCATCCCTTGCACATCTTGAACGCACACTTGACCGAGCACACGTTCGAACATCCGCCACACAGCTCGCGCTTGGGTCGCTTTTGGCCGCGTTTTGTTCCATCCGCAGCTGCAACGGCTTGCTTGTCGCTGTCTGCTGCTGGCGCTGTTGCCGAGCGCGACGCATTCGGCGATCCGGGTGTTGGCGTGGCCACCGCCTTGCGCTTCTCCAGACGCTTGCGCTGCGTCTTGCTCATCTTGGACTGGTCGTCTGTGGAAGCAACTTGCGAGGCATCCGTTGCAGCATCGGCTGGCTGGTCTTGTTGCTCCGCCTTGCTTGACTGTTCATTGTCCTTGGATTCGGCCTTGAGCAGTGGACGCACGTATGGCTGCAGCAGCCATGTCGGAATAGTCTTTATGCCGGCTTCGCTGACTGCTGCCGTTGAGACGTCAAACTCGGCCAACGCGGACGTTGCAGGGTCGGCCTCGTAGCGGGATCGCACGTCAGCCACGATCCCTTCAAGCGTCTCGAAATTGTTGGATGCCACAAGGCGCTGGCGTAAATCTTCATGCAGTGGGAAGCTGTTGGGGCAATGAGTCAATGTACACTTGCGACGGATGCTGGCAGGATTATAGAGGCCATGCTCACATTGCATGGAACATCTTGAATAAATGCGCCTTGGCCTGGAACGCGTCTGCACTGCCAGGAACCGACTGGCAAATGTCCAGATACTGGGCAAGCATAACACTCACGGTTCAGCCTTTGGAGATTGGCCAGGAAAAGCAGCAACTGCATCTCACCTGCTGGGCAACAATGTGTGCAGGATAATGCTTTCCGGTAAAGACTGCAGGGTTGTACAGATTGGCCTCTGTTCATGGATGGCCGTCAGTGATCGCCCATGCACTGCAAGCAGGAATGTACAGCGGCACTCAACGCACCAGCAACCATGACGCCATCCACGCCCGTCTCGGCAAGGCAGCGATCGACATCTTCCCTGTACAGGATATTGCCGTTGGCAAACACTGGAATCGACAGGGCTTCCCTGAGTAGCGCGAGGTGTCAGCCAAGAGAGTGAGTGAGTGGTGTGTGTGTGTGTGTGAGAGAGCCAAGCCGGACAAAGGGCAGTCACTCACTTGACCATCTTGATCTGCGTCCAATCAGCAAGACCCGTCATCTGAGCCTTTTGTTCGCGCGTGCGGCCGTGGACCGTCAGCAGCTGGAAAGGCATGCGTAGTATGCTTGAGTGGCACAATCATCTAGCGGCAGCGGCATGCGACGCGCGCAATAGTTACCTGGCAACCTGCATCCTGCAGCATCTTGGCATACTGGAGTGTCCGCTCAGGGTCTGGAAACACACGAATCTTGCACGTAACTGGAACCGACAGATTCTCGTGCAGAATGCGCACTGCCAGACAAGCAAAGTGTCAGCATGCCTGCGTGCTCTCCAACCAAGTATCCCGGGCATCTACAAGCTCACCCATCGAGGCAACCAAGTCCCATTCGTCTTGCAGAAACGATCCGTAGTGGCCGCGCTTGGCGATGCCTTGCGGACATCCGAGGTTGATGTCAACAGCGTCACAGCGGTCTTCAACGAGCTTGGCGGCAGCAAGCAGGATCTGCGGATCGTTGGCACAAAACTGTGTCTCGCGCCAGCCCAACGATCAGCCCTCTCGGCACTCTGGAGCGACTGCAGAGCAGGGCCAGTGCCGCTCACCTGCACGACCAGAGGATGATCGTCCGTGCCCGTCGAAAACACCTCGTCTCTGTACTTTTTGCTGTCTGCAAAGTTCTTGGCATGGAACATGGGTGTGTAGCACAGCTGCGCATCGTAGCGGCGGGAGAGCAGGCGCCACGCCTGCCGTCATTCAAAGCAGCATGCTGTCAGCTTGGGTTGGCATGCACCACGACCTGCTCGGAAGCTCTGAAACGCACATATTCGGACTGGTCGACCATGGGGGCGACGACGAGCTTTGGGCTGTGGAGCACCTGGCGGTAAAAGTCAAACCCGCCCAGCTTCTTCACGGCGGCCGCTGTCCCTACCGTTGCTGCGGCATTGGCTGCAGCCGACGCAGCAGCAGCAGCAGCAGCAGCAGCGACGGCAGCCGAAGCAGCAGAGGCTTGATGAAGAGTCATGTTCTGAAACTGGGCAAAAAAACTTGCCACTGCTCGAACAACACCGATGGAGTCCTACACGGCCCGGCATGTGCGCGAGGTGTTTCTGCAGGGCGACATACCAGCAGACCAGTGGCCGATGATCATTGCTCGCCAGGGCATCGTCGGCGTCTTAGAGTTTTTCGTGAGTGGGCATGCTGCCCGGATCGCAGCCAATCACCTGGCCACCCAGCAGTCCGAATCGGCTGCCAACTAACTGCGTTTCCATGGCCAGGGATTCACAGGTACGGCCAGATTAGCTGGAATTGGCGCCGATCCCAATCTGCCACGACCACGCTTCCTGCCTGCGCCACTGTTTGGATCTCGGGCAGAGCAACGACGCAGCCTCTCATGCGGTGCATGCCGCCAGTGGCTGCATCTCATCCAGGCGAATGCATTGCAGCTGCCCAGCTCTCTGTGCCATGCATTTGGCTTTTTTCGGGCCGGCAGCTCCACTTTTATTGTATTGCACCAAGCCTACTGACACTCCAATCGCCGATTGCTGCGCCAGCCATCTCAACGGCATTGATAGAAGTCGGTGGAACACAAGGCATCGAGCGACTCCGCAACGTCATTGACCCGTTCTTCACGGGCCTGCTCACGCTCGTCGCCAAGTGGAACGGCGATGTTACCCAGATTGCGGTACGGGCTCCGTTGCTCTCGTCAGAACGCGTAACCGTCTGGCCACGACCGCAGAACTGACTTTTTGGCTGCCGGTCCCGGCAATTGCAGGGGGACGTTGTCACGGTCACATGGAAGAACCAGTCGCTGCAAAATGCAGCCATGCCGCTCTCCAGCTCATCGTCATCCAGTCGCTTTGCGAGCCTGTCGGCAGAGTTTCTGAGCGTTGGGTGCTGCATGGAGCTCGCCAAGTTTGTCAACAAGTACAACGGCACGCTGGTCGGGTCTGACATTGGGTCCAAGCGAATCCAGCTGAGGGTGGCCCTGCAAGGCGGCTTGATCCATCACGTGCATTTCGGCATCAAGGTTGGTGCTAAACTTCATTCGCACATGCATGCATTCATGCGATGGGCTACCGTGGGCCACATTGGCCGCATTGCTGCTGCTGCTGCTGGCGGTGGTGGTCGTGCTGGTCGTGATGACAATCTGACAAGCATCTGACCCGTGATTGAAGGGGTCGCGTAGAGAATACTGCGTTGTTGGACCGGCAGTCGCAAGTGCACATTCAAACCGTCGCACAGGCAAAGAAGGCGAAATTATCGTGAGCGCACCCATCTGGCATGCCCTCCAGCGCAGTATCAATGTCTCCTTGATCAAGGTCAGACCTGTGGTATCCTCAGCCGAAGCATGTCCATACGCACTCGTGTTTTCTGGAGCCAGCAAAACATCTCTGGATGTTCTCGACGCCATGAAGCGCATCCTCCGAAGCAGACGCTCATCAGTAGCCGCCACCGTTGCAGCCATTGCCAACGGGGATCCAGCTGATCAGGAATACGAAGGCGCACTGCCACCACAGGCCATGGACAGCTGCCGCGAATACATCAACACGTCAGCCTTGTATCAGCTGACGAATCGCCTCGACATGAGCTTCTTGCGCACCATGTCCAGCGTCGTCATCAAGGTCAGTCATGCTCGACATATGCAGGGATGACCTCTTCGGGATGGCCAGAGTGATTTTGACCGTGTGTGGCACAACAGATCTCAGGAGTTTGCATTGAAAACTACACGGAAGCCGCGCAAACGCTGCAGTTGATAGGACAAGTCGTCATTCCCATTGCAACAAAGTACGAGGGATGCTTCAGCAACTTCACTGTAAGGTCGTGCCGGTGGCCAGTTGGCAGGTGTAAGAATGCAAGCTGACCCCAGAGTTACGAGCAGTCGGATGAGAGCAATGTGTACGTGTCGCTCACATGGGGCTTGGAGCCGCAGTGCCACGAGAAAGAGGCGCCTTTTGCTGCGCGGGCCGCGATTATCGCACGCAGCTTCATGCTGAAACGGCAGGTTTCCAAAGACGTCTCTGTTGGCATTTCAACCAACCTCAAGTGGGTTACCATGATAAAGAATCTCTCGCTCAAGGTCATTGCATACTCACGACTTGCGATGCAGCTTCACAGGGTTCATCAGCAATGATCTTGGGTTTGTTGGAAACGAGTGTCGCAGCTACCACCTCATTTTCGGCCTCGCCTTGAACGAGGCCCACAGCCTGGTCAACATACAATCTCTTGCTAGCGGCGGCAGCAATACCATTCTCGTGGACCGGCGTACATATGAGCAGGCTGGCGGGTACGTTCGGTTCAAGATGCTGCGACGCAGAAAGACAAGCAAGACCATGGTAAGCTGGCAACAACGGTGCTTGCCATGGTCGGTCCGTCACAGCAACAAGCAAACTGATCGCCATTGCAGACAGAGACTGCAGCCGAAGAGCAGGAGATCTGGGAGGCTGTCCGAGCATTTCGGCCCATATCGATGAAGCGCTCGTCCAACGCATCGCAAGATCTCTTTGGACGAGACAACGAGAAGATGCTCTTGCACCAGATTCTGACGCGGTGGCGGAACGGCGAGAATAACTGCGTGGTTGTGATCACGGGCGAGTCTGGACTGGTGCGTTTATGGGCATTCCTACATGCACGTCGTTCAACGCGTACTCACACAGACCATGGGGATTGGATCTGGCAGGGAAAGAGCAGCCTCGGCGAGTACATGATGAAACAGGCATTGGAAAGCACAACGTGCATCGCGAGGTATACCCTCGTCACGTTTGTCATTGTCCGCCTCCTTGGCGTCGCTTGCTTACCCATGCCCGTCTGCCAGTTATGCAAGGTCGAATGAGATTGGCCGTCAGTCGCCATACTACTCGTTCCAAGAACTGTTTCTGAGCATCCTGCATCAGTTCCTAGAAATCAACAAGAGCCGCGCCAAGCTTGACCGAGCGCTCAGCAGTCCCGGCATAGGCAACGCTCAGTCGTCTTCCGACGGAAGTGGCCCCGTAAATGTGACGGCCGGGTCGGAATCCCAACCAGTAAGCGTGGTTGGTGCAGCAGGCATCGTTGGCATCGTCAATGCCGTGCCGGCCAGCAATCCCAGCAGTAGCACATCATCTAGCCCAGCCGGCCCAGGTGGCAGCATTCCGGTAAACAGTGTAGCACAACAGCCATCGCTCAACAGCAGCATGGCGTCAGCAGGCATGGCGAACATTGGATCGTCATATGGCGCGGCAGCCGCGATCGCAGCCGCAGCGGCTTCAATAGCCAGCCAGCAAGCAGCCGCAGCCGCAAGTGCCACGCCACCAAGCCAGAGCGGCAGTCAGTCTGGACCTGGAGCTAACGTCGGGCCATTACGGGACAACTCTCGCAAGCAGCGCCGCAGTTCGTTGTTTGCACAGAGCTTCAGTTTCCTTGCTGGTGCTATTGGCGATCGGCCACCAAAACGCGAGCGCACGTCGTCATCACATGGCAGCTACAAAGCCCAGCAAGGCAATCGCCGTATCAGCTTCTCGCGTTTGAGCACCATGAGCCACTCGGAGTCCTTTGACGGCGGAACCACCGACTCGCTGCTGCTGCCGTCAGAGAAAAGCGACTCGAGCACTACTGGACAAGTGACCAACGTGCCGTCTGTGTACTATGACAACCGAACGTCAACACGGCTCAAGGCCGATCTGGCAGAGTTCATGACTGTCATTCAGGAGGGTCAGGACAGCCTATCTCTTCTCAACGAGTTTTTGCCCGTCAAGTTCAAGTCTATGGGGTACACGCAGATGATCAAGAGCGACAACAAGCATGTGGCGCTGTCCAAGTTTTTCGTCAGGGTCTTGAACCGGATATCCATCGAGATGAAGGTCAGCGCCGTAGCTGTTGAATGTTGAAAGGGATGCTAACAGCATGCATGCAACCAGACTCCTGTCATTTGCTGCTTTGACGATGTGCAGGTATGCCATGCATTGTGCTGGCAGATTTCATGCACACATCTAACTGCCATCACGGCACAGTGGCAAGACTCTCGTGGATGGGAGCTCATGATCGAGGTGAGGCTCCTTACAGTATGTGTCGTTGCCAAGCTTGCCAACACTCATGATTAACCATGGCTTCCATCGGTAGATCGTCCGCAGCTGCCCGCGCATCTGCTTTGTAATTCTGTCGCGGCCGTTTGTGGTGAGACTTGCTAGGGCCATGCTCGGCGCACCACTGGATGCTCAAAGCTGCCATGCACAGGAATTCGAGAACGAGGCCATGTCCAGCAAGCTCATGGACATGATCAAAACCGAAGCATCCTTCCGCCACATCCCGCTCATTCCGCTTGATCGTGACGCTGTCCGCAAAGTCATTCTCGCGCCGCTCCTTGCCACCAACAAGATTGAGAGTGTTGACGAAGCACTCATCACTAGCATTCACGAGCATTCGCACGGCAATTCCTTCATTGTCCAGCTCATGGCCACCAAAATCGCCGACATTGCCCATGATCTCATCAGCACCAAGGACCGTGCGGCTGTCGGAGTGCAGTTGCTGGCGACTGGAGATGACGAACGGAAGGAGGACTGCACTTGCTCATCACAAACGACAGTCACCTGGCATGGACAGGCAATGACGACATTGCTGCGTACATTGGGTCTGGATTACGGGTAGTCATTTCTTCGCAGCTCGACCAGCTCTCAGACGGATGCCAGGTTGTCCTGTACATTGCTGCCGTTCTTGGTAAGCAAGACTCACCTTGGTCGCATTGTTCATCTCTGATGATGATGAATGCTCGACTGACACGGCACACTTTAGGGCAACACGTCGATCTTGATCTTCTCAGCAATGTGGCAATGCGCTCGGCAGAGATTCTTGGCACGGGCACGTCTGTGGCGTGGAATCCATCCGATCCAAGCAGTCTTCGCAACTACATTGTAACAGAGGACAAATTCCGGTTCCTGCTGCGCAAGTCGACGGTGGAGAGCGACCGGATGGTGTTTCGGCACGTCATCATTCAAGAAACCATCTACTCGATGCTTCTGAATGAGCAAAAGGAGGCACTGCATATGCTGGTTGTGCACCAGCTGGAAAAGGGATTGACAGACGACACGCGTGGCGAAATACTTCCCCTGCTTGTCCACCACCTGAGCAAGACGTCGTCGCGGCAAAAACAGTACGCCAAGTGTCTCGAGCAGGTGCGTCAACGCCGATGCCACTCAGAGACTGGCATCATTTGTGGATGGTGTTGCTAATCGGTGCGTGGCACAATGTCAATGGGCATGTGCAGCTGTTTCTGTTCTATTCCGAGATGGGATCAGTGGCAGATGGAGTCAGGACGTATGAGCGACTCATCAGCGTCGAAGCCAAGCAGGGATTCACAGTCGAGTCCATGGTCAAAGGTCAACAGCTGCCAGACCAGATTGTGCGGTATGCCCAGCGCGAGCTATGTGTCGGCCATTTGCTGCTAACTGAAGATCGCCCAGAGAGCCTCAAGGTAGCAATGGGCTCTGGAAGGGTTGCTTGACTGCAGACTCTCGAATGCATAGATATTGACATCCCGTGATCGCTGATTGGCAGGCTGGAGAGCAGCATTTGATACAAGCGCTTGCAATCCTTCGCATATCGATTCCCAAGCCGCGCACATTTGCTTTTTTCGGACGGTACTTTCGCGAGTTGATGCAGCTGGTAGTATCGGCAATACTTCAGCCAAAGCGTCGCGTTGTAAGGCATGCACTCAGCCAGACCGAGGTCGAAGAGTGCCGCCGGATTGTTGAAGCACTTGATCGCCTTTCCCTGGATGCATACAAGCGTGGAGCGCTGGATCTGTCGTGGCTTGAACAGGTAAGCCGCAAGAGACATGCACGGGAAGGCTGTCGAATGGATGGATAGATGGATGGCTGTGCTGACTGTGCAACACGCGGCAGATGATGGCGATGAATTACTCGGATGCCATCAAAGCCGTCGCGCCATTCCTTTGGAAAGCGCAACGACTCACTGCCGGACTGATTCTCAAGAGCCGCAACTGGGGTCACCTCTCGCTGTGGCTGCAACGAGCTGGCTTTCAGATAGACTCTACTATGGACGAATCGCATGCGGCTATGCTCGACGCTCCTGCGCATGTTCGCCGACAGCCATCAAAAGCCAACCGCAACGGATTCCGAAGCACAGCCACGGACATTGTCGAGACAAACAGCAGCAGCTTCCTGTCGCACCTGCAAGGTGTTATCGGGTCTTCAGTTGGGCCATCTGGACTTCAACGGGCCGGTGATGACACTCAGGCAGCACGCATCCTGCCCTCGGATTGCGAAACGTATCTGACGCGCGTGGCGTGGACCTACATGGCGCATTTCAAGTTTCTGGACGCCGACGAAGTGCTGGCACGGGTCGTCAAATCCCTGGAACTCAAAAACGTCCAAAGCACATACATTGGCCTGCAGTCTCTACGGCACCGCATAGACATTCGCTACTTCATGGGCGACTTTGCCGAAACGCAACGGCTCGTGGACGAGGTTATTGATGTCGCATCTGCCATCAATCCCGAGTCGTCCTGGACGCTGTACGCCGTTGGGTATGCAACGCGACTCAAGACCATCCGAGGCGAGCTGGACTCGACACTCTATGCGCTCCTGTTTCGTGCAGCACACATCCGGGCAGTGCTCAACAATGGCGATCTGGTGCACCCCTCGGTCCGTATGACACTGCGAGCCGGCGTAATGCAGATCATGGCTGTGCTCATTATCAAGAACGGCACGGAGCCGGCATTCAACAACATCAAGGGGCTCGAGGCGTACTTGGTCGACACGCCGCGAATGCTTGATGCCGCCTTAAAGACAATCGGACGGTCCGTGTTTGTGACGACGGCATGGGTGCACATGTGGGAGGCCATGTTGTTCATTCTGGAGCTGTCGGACCGGCGACAGGACACCACGCTGTTCATGGGTGTCATGCACACGCTCGAGGCACTGCTCAGGATGGTCCGTGCTGGAGCACATTTGCAGCTCAACCGGCTCATGATACCCGTCATCCAGGCACAGCTTGACCACTTGCGAGGCAACCAGAGCGACTGCATCAAGGCTCTCACCGACATGCTGCAAAGCCCCAGCGGCCCATTGACGCAGCGGCAGTGTGCGTTTCTGAGGTTCCGCGTCAATGTGGCACTTGTCATGGCTGTCCGTCGCCACAAGCGCTTTCTCAAGAAAGGCAAGAGCGCCAACAAGAACGTCAACAGCAAGAGCATCCGTGCACGACTGTCGACGCGAAGAGAACGCGAGCGTAAGCGCGTCTCGCCTGATGGAGACGTTGCCAATCCGTTCTACGAGGCCAAGCGGTTCATTGAGGAAGCTGGCATCTGGACGTACGAGCTGCTTCTGTTTGACAGCATTGGGTCAAGCGCATTCCAAGCTGCGATTGTCAGTGCAAGCCTCAATTCGAGCGTCAACGCTGGCATTGTCGTTGGTGTCGGCATAGGCACAGGTGTCGGTGCAGCAGGAGGCCCAGGCGGAACGGGCATGCCCAACACGCCAGGTGTAGACAAGCATCCGCCAAAGCTGCTTCCGCCGGTTAATGGGGTGCATCACCTCCTTTCGCATCATCACAGCCAGCAGCAGCAGCAGCAGCAGTCTTCTCAACAGCAGCAGGCAGCGCAGCTGGCGACGATCATGTCTACAACGACAACGACAACGGCAACGACAGTCGAGCAACTATCGACCGAGTCGGTGGCGCTTCCTGAAGACTTTGAATGAACCGGATCGGCTGATCTTGCCCGACAATCTCCATCTTGCCCAGCGGCCTTGTTCGTGCGATGCCAAAGAAGGAAGGCGTGCGTCTTGCTGTGCTGCGCTCGGCTGCCCGAACCTCCTGTGCACGAGTCGTCATCAACCGCCTGCAGACCGCTGGACACACTGCTGACGCCCGAGTGGCTGTTGTGGCTTGACAGAAAGTGCCAGCATACCAGTCCATCCTGGCTGGTGGCATTGCCGGCGCCATCGAGGGCACCATGACGTACCCAATGGAGTTTGCCAAAACACAGCTGCAGCTGCAGAATGCAAGCAGCCAGGCAAGTCTCTCTCCTTGCCTGTCTATCTCGCCTCTCTCGGCCACCTGTCAATGACACTGGCATGTTAGCAGAAGGCATTCAACGGCCCCGTCGACGTGCTCGTCAAGACCGTGCAGACCAAAGGCGTCATGGGCATCTACAAGGGCCTCTCGGCACTCGTTATCGGAAACTCTAGCAAGGCTGCCGTGCGGTTCCTCTCGTTTGAGCAGCTGCGCAAGGCCCTTGCTGACGAGAACGGCAAGCTGAGCGGCAGCCGCATGGTTCTTGGCAAGTGCCGGCGTCGTGATTGATCATCCGGCACGTTCATGCACGTGCCAAGCGCCTCTCTGACCATCCATGCGATGCACACAAACAGCCGGCCTTGGCGCGGGTGTCTCGGAGGCAGCACTCGTTGTGACACCAAGCGAAACGATCAAGTAACTCGCAGCACTCATCAGGCACATCCGACAACACGCCTGCTTACACGACTTTTGTTGCTGTTGTTGTTGTGGCAGGACAAAGCTCATTCACGACCAGAATCAGGCGATCCCAAAGTATCGCGGTCTCGTGCACGGCGTGCGGTCTATTGTTGCCGAAGAAGGCGTCCGCGGCATCTATCGTGGCCTCACAGCCGTCATTGCACGCCAAGGTGCAAACTCTGCCGTGCGCATGACGACATACGGGCTTCTCAAAGAGCAGGTTGTGTCGCGGTATCCGGCGGATCCCGTTACGGGCAAGCAGTACCTGCCGTGGTACATTTCGTTTGTGAATGGCGGGATTGCAGGGATTGTGACCGTGTACACGACGATGCCACTGGATGTGGTCAAGACACGGATGCAGGGGCTTGATGCGGGCAAGTACAAGCATTCGATAGACTGCCTGGCGACGGTGGTGAGGACCGAGGGTGTCAAGGCACTTTGGAAGGGATCCACGCCGCGGCTCGGGCGACTGATTGTAGGTGGATTGCTGGCGATGTGTTGCTCGATGTGGCTGATCTCATTGGCGTCTTGCTGGCAGTTCTCTGGCGGGATCGTGTTCAGTGTGTATGAGCAAGTGTTGTGGGCGTTTGACCAGCTTGGATTGTGAGCCTGTGACAATGAGTGCAATGCATACAATACACACCATCCACCATCCATTCATCTGCAGGCCAGTACAGGCCACAATAAAGCCGAGCACGTTGGCCAACTCGGGTTTCTTTCGTTGCCTTCTGCCGCGTTGTGCCTTGCCGTGTCAAGCCTTGCCGCATGGCCATCCTACTCTTGCGGCGACTCTTCCGGCTGCTGGTGGTTGCCGTTGCGGCGTTTGTGCTCGTGTCCACGCTCTCTGCCACGGTGCTGCAGGCTGTCCCAGACAGATCCACACACACCTCCGCACGACCTGCTGTCGCCGAGCAGCACGTCTCTCCGCCATCTGTATCTCGGTGTGTGCTTGCCCGGGCTGGCTGCCGTTCTCGCACCGTCGATGCATTGCCGACGACGGCTGCTCTGCCAGAGTGCTGGCTGTACTGGATCTGCAGACTGTGCAGACTGTGCTGGCTCTGCTGACTGTGTGTGGCCATGCCATGCTCGACAGAGACCGCCAAGCTCCCGCAGACCATGCCACCGCTGCCGGTCCCGCTGGCCCAGCCAATGTGCCCGGCCAGACGGCCAACAGGACGGCCAACAGGACGCCACAGTCCCAGACAGCACAGCCGCGGAGCGATCTGCTGACGACCGCAGCGGCACTGCGTCCGTCGTGGTCGCTGGTCCACGGCCATGCTGGCGCTCGAGATGCCGTCGCCATTGCCCGGCACGTCTGCCTCGACACCTCGCATGCCTTGTTCCTTCCGTCGGTCGTCGACAGCAACGGCACCAGGCTGCAGCAGGACGGCCCTGTGCCCGATATGCCGCGCATCAACCTTGGCGGCTCGGCAGACACCATGGACGTGTGGGCCAGCGTGCCCGTCCGCAGCCTGCACGAGTCGCGGCCGGTGCAGATCGTGGGCTCGCGGGACCTGTTCACGCTTGGCGGGGTCTGGGAGTACCATCTCTCGCATTTCTTCATGAACAACGCACTGCCGCTCATCAACTCGCTCAATGTGTTCTACGAGACCGAGTATCCGCATCTGCTGGCCGTGTCCGGCCCACCGTCACCATCGCAAGCATCGTCGCAAGCACAATCGCCGCCGCTCGACTGGATCAGCATGCCTCGCGATCTGTATGCCGTCGGCGGCCCGTTCTTTGACATGCCGTCACTGCGCTTCACCAATGTCTGGAGAGACTTTAAGAGTGGATCACCCGAGGATCTCTCGCAGCCGCTGTCTCCCCCATCAGCACCAGCATCGCAGCCATCAGTCACGCCGCTTGTCTGCTACCAGTACGCTCGCATCGGACTCAACAGCACATGCGACTGCTGTGGCTGCATGCACGAACTGCCACAGCCAAAGAAGGTGTACCAGCAGATGCGCCGGCTTGTGTTTGAGAGGCATCTGACAGCAGCCGAGCAGCAGCAAGCCACCGACCGCATCAACACGCCTGCATCCGACCGCGCATTCCACATGGTGATTGTACAGCGACGCAACCAGCGCCGCATCATCAATCTGGACGCCATCCAAGAGTATCTCACGACCAAACGCAACGCATCGCACGAGGTGGTGTTCCTCGAAGACCGCACATTCACGCAGCAAGTGGCGCTGTTTGCACTCAACGCCACGGCGCTGCTGACGATCCACGGCAATGCGCTCGGCAATGCGTTCTGGATGCCGCCCGGATCGCTTGTGATTGAGGCACACTCGTACAAGCAAGGCAGTGCGTGGTTCGAGCATCTGTTTTCGGACGCAGGTGGCGGGCCGATGGGACATGCGCTGCGGTACGCGGTGATCAAGTGCAAGGACGAGAGCTGCTCGGACGAGGGCAAGTCTGAGTTTAATGCAGGGACAGTGGTGAATCTGGACAAGCTGGATGCCATCCTGGACAACTACTGGCAACACTGATTGTGGGGCAGGCGTCGCAGATGATGCTTTCAGACCAAGCAGGGACGAGGGATGGCATGGCTGCCGCCCGTGCAACTTTGACACTGCATCAGTGGAGTCATGGTGAAGTCGTCATTTGAGTCATGCCTGGGTCCGGGCTGTCACACCGGCAAGCCAATAAAGGCACTGTATTCCAGGGCGGCCGCCTCTTCGTCTGTCAGCGGCAGTGATAGACGACAGAGCGGCAGTGACAGAGCAGCCCGACTGCCTGCAGACTGCGTGGCACAGACCGCAACAGCGACAACCGATCGGTGCAACAAGGCCGGCTGCTGGCTGCACGAGTGCACGGCTTGCCGCGGCCGGAGAGCGGCCGCTTTGTGCGGCACAGGCCGATGGCACACTGGCGCAGTCAACGCCGGGCCGTTCAAAGAGCGACACAAGCGACACAAGAGCGGCACGAGCCACACGCGCCACTCGGCCAGCAGCCAGCCAATCAGGTGCGTCCAAGCGTCGGACGCGCGCCGCATGCCGCAGGCGTGTTTCAGAACAGAAGGCGCTCCACGAGGCGCGCTCTGGTGCACACGGCGGCCGGCCACTCGCGCCAGATGTATAAGAATGCGACAGAGACCCGCCCTCTTCCTCGCCATCCAGCCCACCAGCGCCTCTGCATACAGTAAAGCACATACAGCTACCACTCCGCACCAATCCACCTGTATCATCATGATCGCCGCCAACTTCGCTCTCCTCGCTCTCCTCGCCACCTCGGTCGTTGCTGCTCCCTCCAAGCAGTACGGCGGCTACAACGCTGCTCCTGCTGCCACTCCCGCTGCCACTCCCGCCGGCACTCCCTACGGCAACGCCTACGACGCCCCTGTTGACACGCAGAACCTCCCCAAGGACGCCGAGCCCACTCCTGCTGGCAAGTCGTACGGCAAGGGCTACTACGGCAAGCCTGTTGAGGAGCCTGTCGCGACGCAGAACCTCCCCAAGGACGCCGAGCCCACTCCCGCTGCCATTTACGGCAAGGGCTACTACGGCAAGCCCGTCGAGGAGCCTGTGACCACGCAGAACCTTCCCAAGGATGCCGAGCCCACCACCACTCCCGAGGCCACTCCCTCTGCTGGCAAGCGCAAGTGCCGCGCCAAGACCACCACTGCCGCCGCCGAGGCGACTCCCGCCGAGACGCCTGCGACCACGCAGAACCTGCCCAAGGATGCCGAGCCCACTCCTGCCGGCAAGGGCTACGGATCGTACGGCGCCAACTCGCTCTCTGGCGAGACTCCCGCTGCTGCTGCCAACCTCTCTGGCGAGACTCCCGCTGCCGAGGCGGCTCCCTCGTGCACTGGATCTGCCGAGGCACCCAAGAAGTACCGCAAGCGCAACTACGACGCTGCCAAGCCCAAGGCTGCCGAGACCACTCCCTGCTCTGAGGAGACTCCCGCTGCCGTCGCTGCTCCCACCACGACTCCCTGCTCTGAGGAGACTCCTGCCGCAGTTGCTGCTCCCACCACGACCCCCTGCTCCGAGGAGACCCCCGCTGCCGTCGCTGCTCCCACCACCACCCCATGCGCTGAGGAGACTGCCGTCGCTGCCCAGCTTGCCGAGACGCCTGCCACCACGCCTGCCGACGAGGAGGACTGCGACGAGACGCCTGCCCCGCAGCTTGCCGAGACGCCTGCTGCCACGCAGTACGCCGGCGCATACGTCGACGCATCGAGCCTCTCGACGGACGACTCTGCTCCCGTCCTTTCGGGCGGCCGTGGCAACACCGCGTCCATGTTTGTCGCCGGTGCTGCCGCCGCCGTTGCTGCCGCTCTCGTCTTCTAAGCGGTCTTGCTCGCTCCTTCTTGTACTTGTTTTGTCTCAATGAACCCCGCATGTCTTTGCAAACACTCCTGTTGATCTGCGTCCATGGCTGCCTGGGCTGTGCACCAAGTGCAACAAGCACGTCGAAGTCGTTGGCCCGTCCAGCATGCAACAATGGCTGTCCCATTGTCTGGCAACAATGGACGCAACGGCGTGGATGTGACTGCTGGATTGGCATGCCACTCTGAGGTGCTTGCTTGCTTTGCTCTTGGCCATTGAACCCACTCGAGCAACCCACTCGATGCACCACAACACACTTGTCATGCACGCTCTGCTTGCAGCCACGTCTGCCAATGCAGTCGTTGGTGCCGTTGCACCAAGGCATTACGGCACCGAAGCTGCACGCGAATCGCCAGTCGCAACAGCAACACTCGCGCCAAGAGAGCCGTTCGTCACGGAGACGCCTCCATGCTCCACGACATTGATTGCTGCAGGTGTGGCCAGTCCGACTTCCACACCGACGCCTTCTGTGCAGCCAACATCGACCAAGGGCTATGGCATTGCGTACGACAGCCCTGCCGTCATCACCGTCACGGCCAAGACGCCGCCGGTCGCCGAGCGCACTCAAGCCAGCAATCTCGGCCGTGTTGTTCTGGAAACACCAGCAGCAGCAGCAGCAGCAGCAGCAGAAGATGGCGATGACTGCGAGCCCGACAGTGAGACGCCCACGCCCCTTGCGCTCGCAACGCCGTCGGCAGGCACAGCAGGGTCCAGCTCGTATCAGAGGCAGCAGGCAGGATTCAACACGGCCCCTCAGACGCCCCCAAACACAGGAGCGTACCGGAGCAGCACAGATGCACCGCCGCTCGTCTCAAGCAGCCGTGCCAACACCATGTCACTGTACATGGCTGGCGTGGCGGCCATATTGACGACGCTGCTGGTGATGTGAACGAGACGCGACGCGCTGGATACGCGTACTCGAAAGCGCTGAACGACGGTGCACAATAAAAGAGCATGGCCTGCACATATGCTTGAAGCGAATTCATTCGAATGCATTACGTACAGAGTGGTTCTAAGAGAGAGACGGATGTGAGATGCAAAGGGACTTCGGGGTCGGCTTAGAACATCATGACGGCAACGGCACCAACAAGGGCGACGATGGAGACACCGGTGCGGGCAGCGCCGGAAACGATGTTCTCGGCCTTGTCGTAGGCATCACCGTAAGCCTGGGTGGCAGCGGGGGTGGCAGCGGGAGTCTCGGCACCCTTGCCGTACTTGTCGGCCTCGGGGGCGGGGGTCTCGGCGGGCTTACCGTCCTTGCCGTAGGCAGCGGGGGTGGGCTCGGCAGCGGGGGTGGCCTTGGCCTTGTCACCGTCGCAAGGGGTGGTGGCAGCCTCGGGAGCGGGGGTCTCCTTGCCGTCCTTGCCGTAGGGAGCAGGGGTGGGCTCGGGGGCGGGGGTCTCCTTGCCGTTCTTGCCGTCGCAAGGGGTGGTGGCGGGAGCAGGCTCAGGGGCGGGGGTCTCCTTGCCGTACTTGTCACCAGCGGGGGTGGTGGCAGGCTCGGGGGCGGGGGTCTCCTTGCCGTACTTGTCGGCCTCAGGGGCAGGGGTCTCCTTGCCGTCCTTGCCGTAGGGAGCGGGGGTGGGCTCGGGGGCGGGGGTCTCCTTGCCGTTCTTGCCGTCGCAAGGGGTGGTGGCGGGAGCAGGCTCAGGGGCGGGGGTCTCCTTGCCGTACTTGTCACCAGCGGGGGTGGTGGCAGGCTCGGGGGCGGGGGTCTCCTTGCCGTACTTGTCGGCCTCAGGGGCAGGGGTCTCCTTGCCGTCCTTGCCGTAGGGAGCGGGGGTGGGCTCGGGGGCAGGGGTCTCCTTGCCGTTCTTGCCGTCGCAAGGGGTGGTGGCGGGAGCAGGCTCAGGGGCGGGGGTCTCCTTGCCGTACTTGTCACCAGCGGGGGTGGTGGCAGGCTCGGGGGCGGGGGTCTCCTTGCCGTACTTGTCGGCCTCAGGGGCAGGGGTCTCCTTGCCGTCCTTGCCGTAGGGAGCGGGGGTGGGCTCGGGGGCAGGGGTCTCCTTGCCGTACTTGTCACCAGAGGGGGTGGTGGCAGGCTCGGGGGCGGGGGTCTCCTTGGAGTCCTTGCCGTAGGGAGCGGGGGTGGGCTCAGGAGCGGGGGTCTCCTTGCCGGTGCCCTTGGTCTTGGGGACACACTTCTTCTTGGGGGCGGGAGTCTCGGCACCCTTGCCGTACTTGTCGGCGGGGGTGGTCTCGGCCTCGGGAGCGGGGGTCTCCTTGGAGTCCTTGCCGTAGTAACCGCCGGCGGGGGTCTCGGGCTCAGGGGCGGGGGTCTCCTTGGAGTCCTTGCCGTACTTGTCACCAGCGGGCTCGGGCTTGGGGGCAGGGGTCTCCTCAGAGTCCTTGCCGTAGTAGCCGCCAGCGGGGGTCTCGGGCTCGGGGGCAGGGGTCTCCTTGCCGTACTTGTCACCAGCGGGGGTGGTGGCAGCGGGGGCAGGGGCGTCCTTGCCGTAGCCAGCGGGGCTGGGCTCGGGCTTGGGGGCGGGGGTCTCCTTGCCGTAGACGGCGGGAGTGTCGTCGGCACCAGGGTAGGCGACGTGGGCGGGGAGGGCAACGGCCGAGGCGGCGAGGGCAGCAACGATGGTGGCAGCAGTGAACTTCATGTCTGTGCAGCGTCGTCGTCGTCGTCGTCGTGGTCAGCATGGTGCATTCGTTGGCAATCCAGCAGGGCAGAGTGCTGTGCACCACAAGAACAGACAGATGCGGGCGCTGGCTGGGCTGCCGGCTGGGCTGCTCGGCTTACCTGTAGTCTAAGGTGGTGGGATGGGTTGCAAGTCACTGCGGGGCCCCTCCAGCCTTTTAACCGACGCCAAGGCATGGAGCGACGCAGCGAGCGGCGGCGTTCAAGTGCCCGTCTGTGTCGACGAAATATTGCCATATTTGGCGAAAATGAGATGAGAGAGTTTGACGGTCCTCGTGGTTGAGCAAATTGGCATGCACGTTGCCGCGTTTCGCTCAACAACTTGCACGGGCGACAGAGCGGGCGGCGGTGGCGTTGCAAAATTGCGACTGAGCGTGTAAGCCTGCTAACGGGCCGACAAACCGACGAACGGACTGAGCGAGCGAGCGACCAAGCTTGCGACTCTTGCGCCTCACGATCATTCTGAGCAATTTTGGGCCATTGTTGACGAACGGCGTTTGCTTCAGTGCTGTTTTACGTCGTCTGACTGCGTTGCGCTGCTGCCGGTCCTCACTGCCTGGTCCTGCTCAGACGACCCCCCGCCGACGCTGGCCAGCAGCCTTGTCCTCGCAGCGTCTCTCTCCCTTGTGTCTCTCCTCTGGCCACCAGCGACGCTCGTCGTGGGCTCAACGTTCGCCCATGTTGTGTCGTGTCCGCTGACACGATCTGGAGGGTGTTGTCGCCCGCAATGACACAGTCGTGCGATCGGACAGGTGGAAGAGGAGGAGGCAGCCAGCTTGTCCACACATTGCTCCACGCGGCGACGTTCAAGACGCATGGCGCTGTCCGACCAACACACGGGTCTGGCCATGCCATGCCATGCCATGCCATGCCATGCCGTGGCTGCTGGAGGAGAGCGCACTGTCCAGCAGCCGAGTGTCCAGCCCATCAACAACTGCCACTAGACACACACACACACACAGAGAGAGAGGCAGACACAAGGGACAGATGCGGTGCAAAGCGACTTGGGTTGTATTGGGATGATGTGTCCATACACAGCGACAACAGCAGCAGCAACAGCAACAGCAACCGGCTCACAGCACGAGCGCAGCAGCAACGGCAGCACCAACGGCAGCAACGACGCTGCCGGCCACACGGCCAGCGCCAGAGTACACGGCCTCGGCGTTGTATGCATCGTCGTACGCCTGGGTGGCAGCGGGCGTGGCAGCAGGCGTCTCCTTGGCAGCGGGCTTGTCACCGTCCTTGCCGTAGTAGCCGCCAGCAGCGGGGGTGGGCTCGGGTGCAGGCGTCTCCTTGGGAACAGCGGGCTTGTCACCGTCCTTGCCGTAGTAGCCGCCGGCAGCAGGCGTGGCGGAAGGCGTGGCAGCCGGCGTCTCCTTGCCGTAGTAGCCACCAACAGCGGGAGTGGCAGAGGGCGTGGCAGCAGGCGTCTCCTTGCCGTAGTAGCCGGCACCGGCGACAGTGGTTGCAACAACAACGGGAGCAACAGTCGAGGCAACAGCAGCCTTGGTGGTCGTGGCAGCAGCAACCGTGGTGGCAGCAACCGTGGTGGCAGCAACCGTGGTGGTGGTGGTGCAGTCGTCGGCCCTGTAGAAGACGGCCTCGGCAGAGGCGACGGCGACAAGAGCAGAGAGGATGACAGCGGTGCGCATGTTGTGTGTGTTTGTGTGTGTGGGTCGGTGTCTATGCGATGAGTGAGGCAAGTCGGCTCGAATGCGAGAGTCGCTGGTGCACCGAAACAAGCGGCGAAACTTGTGCAAACAAGCGCCGGATCGCAGACGCGGCTCATCCATCGCGGCTGAATGCAGCGCGTTTTGCGTCATCAAACAGCGTCACGTGTGCGTGTGGCTTGGATGGACAGAGGGATGGATGGATGGATGGATGGATGGATGGATGGATGGATGGATGGATGGACAGCGTGGCATGACACTCACGCCACGATCGCCTGCCATTCATCTCTGGCCAAGTGGCTGTGGTTGCTGTCTGCTGTCTGCTGCCTTGTTGTCTGCTGCGTGTCGCACTTGGCGATGGATGGCTGCTGCCCACCTGGCCGTGGCAGACAGCCCAGCCACTGGCACCTTTGCTCAGCATGACTGCAAACAGCTTGAACAGCGTGACCCAGCAACGGAACACACGGGACACACTGGCCAGTGAATGTGACTGCAAACAGAGCAATGTGACGGGCAACGCAAACTGAAGAAATATGAACCGGCTTTCATTGGGAAGATGCAAGATACAGAGTGATGTGAAAGGTTTCGACTGCCTGCAGAGTGCCGTTAGAAGGCCATGACGGCAACGGCAGCGGCAATCACTGCGACCGCGCCAGACACGGCCGTGCGGCCGGCAGACGACACGATGGCCTCGGTGTTCTCGCCGGGGATGCCGTACGCGGCGGGCTGCGTGCCCTCGGCACCAGGCTCGGCGAGCGACGCGGGCGTCGGGGCGGGCGTCTCGTCGTCGTCACAGGGCGTCTCGTCGTCACCAGACGCGGTGTGCGTGGCATCGGGAGTGGCAGCGGGAGTCTCGGCGGGAGTCTCGCATGGCGTCTCGGCAGGACCGGCAGGCGTGTCGGGCTTGGGAGCGGGAGTCTCGACAGGCGTCGATCCCTCGGTGCAGGGGGTCTCGGCGGGACCGGCAGGCGTGTCAGGCTTGGGAGCGGGAGTCTCGACAGGCGTGGCGGCAGGCGTCTCGGCGCAAGGAGTCTCGGCGGGGCCGGCAGGCGTGTCGGGCTTGGGTGCAGGCGTCTCGGCAGGGCCGGCCGGAACGTCGGTGCACGGCGTGGCAGCAGGCGTGGCGGCAGGCGTCTCGGCCGGACCGGGAATGTATGCACCGAGAACGGCGGGGACAAAGGCGGCAAGAGCGAGGATGGCAGAGGTGCGCATGTTGGTCTAGTAGTAGTAGGTGGTGGGTGGTGGTGTGTTGTGGGTGCTGTTGGGCGTGGAGCAAGACTGAATGCGGGACCCCCGCTCTGCATTTATACGCGCAGACGATCGGGTCCCCGCAGCATGCTGTGCTGAACACGTCAACGCTGAAACCCGCGTGCAGGTTTGCGCCGTTAAACTTTGCCGCAAGGGCACGCGGTGGCACCTTGTCACACCGCCGTCTGTGCTCAAGTCGCCACGGACGGTTGTGACGCTGCATGCAACGCCAACGCAGCTCTGCGCTCAAAAATGCACCAACAGCAACAACAACAGCAGCAACAAGCCATTCGTGCAAGTACACACAGAGCGTCACGCGGCGAACGTGCTGTGTTGCTGCAGTTGTATTGGCACGTCCGGTTGAATGACGCTTCATTATGGCAAGCGCTCTGAATCGTCTGCATCGTCGCGCATGGCACGGCGCTCATGATCATATTCTTGTGGCTGTTGCGGCTGTTGCGGTCGTTGTTGTGTTGGTGGTGGATGTTGTCCTGAATCGTCAGCATCTGGCGCATGTGGAAACAGGCGTTGGTCGGCATGCAAGCCGGTGGGCTGCTGTTGCTGTTGCTGTTGCTGCGACTGCTGCTGTTCGTACTGCTCTGGCGGCTGATACGGCTGGTGCGGTTGGTGCGGCTGCTGCTGTCCGTGCCGGTCGTATTCATGTGCTTCATGCGCTGCATCTGGCGTCGTCGCAGAAGTGCCAAACTGGCCACCAGTTGAAGGCGACGGACCTGCACGAGGCGGGTAGTGTTTAGCTGCAGACTGGGGCGTGCCGTTGTATGGTGGGGTATACGCCTGCCGGGCCGTCATGCCATTGGGGTGCGGCAGTGAGCTTCCAGTCGCATGTGGGGTGTATGGCACCTGGCTGCGAATGTCTTCGTGTTCTTGGCTGAGCACACGCGGACGGGCACGCGTTTGATCATGGCCTTGGTGCTGGCCTTGCAGGCCACTCACATCAGTGTACGTCGGCATGGACGGGCGATCGTGGCTATACTCGTGCGCATCACCTTGTCCGTACAGTTGCTGGCCCTGGCTGTATCCGTTGTGGTGCTGTTGCTGTTGTGGATCAAGTCGTTGAGTATGCGGTTGTCTGTAGGATCCTGGATGCTGCAACTGGTAAGATGGCTGCTGCTGTTGCTGCTGTTGCTGATTCTCGGATGGCGCGTAACTTTCACGATACTGAACGTGCTGCGGCTCGGATTGGGACATGTAGTGGCCGCCGTGGCTGTTTCCAACCAGCTTGAGTGTTGTCAATGCTGGCAGATGCGTCGGGAATGAAGGATTCGTACTGCTGCTTGCTGGCGTTGTTGGCCGCGATATCTGACTGTACTGCGGAAGCGGCTGCTGGCTTGGGGCGTATCCATGCGGTGGTTGAGTAAGCGGCGGCAATGCAGTCGAGTCCCTGCCTGGCGGACCGACATATTCTGCCGATCCAGACATGGGCTCGCCTGCAAGTGCATTGGGCACGGGTGCGCCTTGCTGATAATGCGACATTCGTTGTCTTGGATGATGCGGGTGCTGCTGGTACTGTTCAGGGTAGTGGTGCTGGTGGTGGATCTGCGACTGTCGCTGATATTGCTGCGGCTGTTGCGCACCAAGTGGCTGCTGCTTATTCGGATCGTATGCTGCAGAGATGGGGCGAGGGCGAGGATGCAGAGCGTTTTGGCGCTGCATTTGCTGGTGTTGCATCTGGTCTGGATAGGAGGGGTTTGCCGAATGTGGCATAGCGATGGCGGGCAGCACACGACCTGCTGTGGTTGCGCGCTGAGCCTGCTGAGCCTGCTGATGCTGCTGATGTTGCTTTTGGTGAAGTTGCTGTTGCTGCTGGGCATGGGCAGCCAGAGGCCGCGCACTGGATTCCGCATCTGCAACCGGCGGTAGTGTTGGGGCCGGGACCCTTTCCGGGGCTTGTGCATGAATGGGTTGCTGGGGTGGGATATGTGCTTTAGAAGCGGCTTCCGGCTTGGCTTTGGACGCCTTTCCCCGTCTTGGAAACCTTGAGCGGCTGGACCAAGTTGGCAGCCTGGACGGAACGTGCTGCGTTGGTGACGGCAACGGCAGCCGCAGCGCCGTCCGATGCGTTCAAACACGCCTGAATGAGCGACTTGCCCTCTGGCTTGGTGATCAGCGGCTGCAGCTTGGGCGTGGCAAACGTGTACACATGGCCGGTTTCGGACGCGACCAGGAGAAGCACCTGCGTGCCCGTCAGCGTCGAAAGCTCGTATGCCTTTTTCAGGATCCCCGTTTTGCGCTTGGAGAAGGTGATGTGACGGCGCGACTTGTCCGAGATGAACTCGATCTTGATCTTGCGCCGGCCGCCTTTTCGTTTCGGTGCTTCTCCATCGTCATCGTCGTCGTCATCGCCGCCTTCCATGATCATGCCGTTGTCATCAACGCTCGTTGTCACAAAGTCGATGTTGATTGACTCGCCCGAGGCGGCCTCTTGGTCTGCGTCTGCGTCGATGTCTGCGTCACCGTTGCCGTCGAGAGCTGTGCTCGGATCGTGAGCCTGTGCTGGCCGATTGGCTTCAGTCGTGAGAGAATCGGGACGATGCTCGGGCTGAATCTCGGGCCGCTGGTGTGGCAGATCCTGCTGCTGATGCTGGGGCCTCTGGACTGACAGATCCTGCTGCTGTTGCTGCTGCTGCCCATACGATCCGAGTGCTGCATGTGCTGGTTGAGGGTACAAGTGCCCGGCTGCATTGTTTGTTGGCTCGGCTTGATAGTTGACACTATTGGGCAATATGGAGGCGCTGCCAACGACTGTGCTCGTGCCCTGGGGCTGGCTGCAGTACTCCTGATGCTGCTGGTACTCCTGATGCTGCTGGTGAGGCTGCTGCTGCTGCTGCTGCTGCTGGTAGTTGACGGTGTCGACATGCGCTTCTTCGGTGTCGAGGCCAGCCTCGAGCGCCGACCGCTTGTTGTGGTTCGGCTGTGGCACACTCGGCTGCACGGGCAGCTGCTGCTCAGCGGCCGCCTCCGCAACCTCTGTGGCAGCATGTTCCGTGGGTAAGTGGCGGTCCATGCTCGACGGCAACAGCGGGAATGCGGCACAGCAGCGCCAGACTCGCTAGAGGCATGGTAGTTGCCGTGCACGGCACAGACGCACACACCTGCGGCGAGCGACAGAAACGCCATCCCGGGACTGTCTCGTTGGCTCATGCCGTTTTTGGAAAGTGGGGCCGGTCGAGATTGATCGGAAGGATCCGTGGTTCAAAAACGGTTCAGAGTGGACGTTGGTGGCTGGAAGGCAGGCCGCGTTGGAAGGCATGCAACTGGATGGGAGCATGCAGCGCCGTGATATCTGCAAGGTGCGCTTGCGTGGCTGGGTGTTGGCTGTCTACAGAGTGTTTCATCTGCCAGATCGACACGGTGGCCTTGAGACGCACTAGATGTGCGGCGTCCAGTGGTTGAGCCTGCTGTCCGTATGATGCCCTCAGAGGCGTGTCCATCATGAGACATGAGGTTGAATGCTGAGTGGCTTTAATGTGCTTAGTAATGTCAACAGCAGCAACAGCCCACCGGCTTGTATGCCGACCAACGCCAGTTTCCACATGCACCAGATGCTGATGATTCGGGACAACCTCCACAACAACAGCAACCACAACCACCGCAACAGCCGCAACAGCCGCAAGAATATGATCATGAGCGCCGTGCCATGCACGACGATGCAGACGGTTCAGAGCGCTTGCCACAATGAAGCGTCATTCACCGACGTGCCAATACAACTGCAGCAACACAGCACGTTCGCCGCGTGACGCTCTGTGTGCACTTTGCACGAATGGCTTGTTGCTGCTGTTGTTGTTGCTGTTGGTGCATTTTTGAGCGCAGAGCTGCGTTGGCGTTGCATGCAGCGTCACAACCGTCCGTGGCGACTTGAGCACAGACGGCGGTGTGACAAGGTGCCACCGCGTGCCCTTGCGGCAAAGTTTAACGGCGCAAACCTGCACGCGGGTTTCAGCGTTGACGTGTTCAGCACAGCATGCTGCGGGGACCCGATCGTCTGCGCGTATAAATGCAGAGCGGGGGTCCCGCATTCAGTCTTGCTCCACGCCCAACAGCACCCACACCACCACCACCCACCTACCTACTACTAAGACCAACATGCGCACCTCTGCCATCCTCGCTCTTGCCGCCTTTGTCCCCGCCGTTCTCGGTGC